>QEPC01006601.1:1170433-1191529 GCA_003113815.1 Sphenodon punctatus | reverse complement strand
TGTCTGACATCCAGGCCAGCCAGCCTGCAATGCCCATCCAATCAGGGGTGCCAGCCACCAAGCCCTGGCTGGGCCTTTCCCGCTGCTCCACTAATGCCAGCCAGTCTGCAACGACCGGCCAAGCAGGGGTGACAGTCACCAAGCCCTGGCCAAGCTTTTGCCACTGCTCCACTGATTCCAGCCAGCCTGCAATGCCAGGCCAAGCAGAGGTGTCAGCCACTCCATCCACAGGACCCACCCTCAGGGTTCTGGGGTCTATGATCCAGGCAGACAGGGATGTCATTCCAATTCATCTAAAAGCTGCCACTCCATTCCCAGGACCTATCCTCGGGGTTCTGGGGCCTACATTCCAGGCAGGGACGCTTGTCCATCCATGTCATTGAGAAGCTGCCATTCCTGTCCCAGGACCCACCATCAGGGTTCTGGACTGTCATACTGCTCACAGAGAGCCATCATTCCACTGTATCAAGTAACAGCCACTCCAGTCCCAGGACCCACCCTCAGGTTTCTGTGGCCTACATTCCAGGCAGAGAGGGCTGTTGTTCCACTTCATCTAGAAGCTGCCACTACAGCCCCAGGACCCACCCTCAGGATTCTTGGGTCATCACTCCACTCACAGGGAGTTGTCATCCTACCGTATCAAGAATCAGCCACTCCTGTCCCAGGACCCACCCTCAGGGTTCTGGGGTCTACGTTACAGGCATGGGGGGCTGTCCATCTATGTCATATAGAAGCTGCCACTCTAGTCCCAGGATCCCACCACCAGGGTTCTGGGGCCATCATTCTGCTCACAGAGAACTGTCATTCCACAGCAGAGGAAGTCACTGCCCTTCACTCTCTAGTTAAAGAAACTAGCCAGCTTCCTCCCCCACTCAATCAGGGAGCTAAGGATGCCTGCCCCAATCCCCTTCTCCCCTAAGCCCAGAGCAACCCTGACCACCAGGTGAAGGGTGTGTGCAGTGCAAGGGATGCTGGTGAAGCCCCCCTTGTGGACTGCCCTCAATATGTTGGCCGCATTGTGCATCACCACACACCCCTTGGTGAAGGGCACACCTGGTGTGACCCACTCCCTCACCATGGCAGTCAGGGCTGCCTCAATGTTCCAAGAAGCATGGGGGTCATGGCATCCATGACTTCTGCCTGAAGCAGGGCCCACCTATACCATGCTTCGGAACCCCTCCTGCCACTGCCAAATGCTGCCTCTGGGTCCTGCCACCAGTGTGCAATCACTGCCAAGTAGGCATGCTGCGCATTCCTACTCAACCTCCACAGGTCGGTGGTGAAGTGAACGGTGGCACCTCCAGCCCCTGCCAGCTTGCTCCCTCACCAGCTCCTTTAAAGCCTGGTAAAAGGCTGGCACCACCTGCTGACTAAGGGTGGTGCAGGAGGGCAGCTTAAACTGGGGGGCCAGGAAGCCAATCAGGCACCTAAACCACATATCCCTGACCACAAAGAAGGGCTGCCCAATGCCCATCGAACCCAATAATTTCCCCCAACATGCATGTGGCTTTCAGTTGAAATCCATGCCACCCTCCACATCCTGCAGCTGCTGATGGACTTGCCCCCACCACAGCTCCTCCATAGTGCACTGACTCTTCTGGGCCTCAACTGACTGCTGCTGCTGTTGCACCACTGACAGCGCTGATTGGAGGGAGAGCACATGGTGACGACACAGTTCTTGGAGGGACATGTGGCCGGCCGTGTCCAAAGTGGCCAAGGGTCTGTTGTCCTGCCCAACAACGAGTGTCCCCAGTGAGTGGGTGTTCTCTATGATGGGGGACGTTTCCTCACTGCACCGCCTGAGATTGGGGGCCAAGTTGGTGGAGTGGTTGCTTTTCATCAAGGTCAACCTTCAGCTGCTGGGATTCCCCGAGCTGCCCCTGAACATGGATTGATGGTGTAGTGTCACACGCCATCCCATGCCAGGGGCAGTCTTGGGTCAGGGCTCCACCTCAATCTGGGCTGCTGCTGCTGAGGTGCTGTCCCTCCCTCCCAATGCTCAGTGGCCACCCAGCCTCTCTCTTTCTCTGACTAGATGGCCTCAGACAGCCTATCTGACTGACCTCATGATGCAGGGTGGCATTGGGAAGCTGTAAGCCTGCCAGCTGGCCTCTAGCTAGATGATCTCAGCCTGCCTATCTGGTTGGCTCTCTCTCACGCATGCTGCACAGTCTTCGCCAGCCTATCGAAGTGCCCTGCCAAAGCCCCAGCCTGCCTTCCCTACTGCCTCTCATGCCACACTGCCTGTCTGCCTGCCCTGGTTGCCAACCTTGAACCCTGCCTCAGCCTGCCTTCTGCTGCTCATGCTATGCTGCCTGTCTGCTGCTGCCGCTGCTGCCTCTGTTGTGCCATGGGTTCTGCTACTGGGAAATCCAATGTCTGCCGCTGCTCCACCGATGCCTGGCAGCCTGCAATGCCCAGCCAAGTAGAGGTGCCAGGCCAGCCATCAAGCTCCAAGCCTTTCTGGTCTGTGCTTCTGCTGCCGCCGCTGGGTCTCAGCCAGCCAGCCATGGTGCCACTGGCACCCCCAGGGGCCAAGCGCCAAGACTGCCTGCCCAGGCAAACCAGGGTGCCAAGTGCCAAGCCTTCTCGGTCTTTGCTGCTGCTGCTGTGTCTCCGATGGGCTGCCATGCTCTCATGGGCTCCCCTGGAGCACCCTAAGCCTCTAGGCGGGACCGAACTTTCTGAACATTCCGGGGGGGGCTGAACTCTGCAGGACCGAACTCACAAACCCGAACTAAGTTTTCGGACCGAACATCCGAACATCCAAATCCCGTTCTGTTCGCACATCCCTACCAATTGATATGCTTTTGGGGGAGGGGGAAGGGATTGCATTTCTCAACTGTGCCCCATATCGTCCCCTCCTGGCCATGATTCCTGGGCCTACCATTCAATCTTGTGGCCCTTTCCACCTTGAGTGGAAATGCACTGGCACAACTCTATTGTGACTAAACGTGGTGCACCTGGTGATGAGAGGGATTCCAAGAACTGAAAGGTGGCTGTGATCACCCCGCCCATGCAGGGGACCTGATCCACCTCTCACTGGAATGGCATTTTGCACCAGGCCAACCCAGGGGATGTAGTGGGAGAAGAGCTGGTGTTCACCTGTGATGGGAAGGCATGATTGTCAGCTGTCATCTGAATCTCTCTCTGCAGTTGTTCGGTAGGGCACTGCCCCTCCATCCCTCCCTGTGGTCACGTTGGCTTCACTGACTGTCAGGGAGACCTTGGCTGTGTCCCATCTGGTTCTTGGGGAGGTGGTTATGAAGGCAGCTGTGCTGGTGCATGCCTGTCAAGGGACATGGTACCTGTCAACTATCATGTTGCTCCCCCTCCATGGCTTCTTGGGGCAGTGTCTGCTTTACCCTAGCTGTCAGTAAGATTTTCACCTGCAGTTTCCTATAAACAAAAGTTGTAATAGGTGGATATTTCTGTTTAACAAAGAGAGTTGTGTTATTCACAAGTCATAGCAGATAGTCATGACTCTAAGAATAATATAACTCTGTATAATGCCTTGTGCTATAATGGTCACTGCAGAAGCTTTAAAATAGCTGTTGTAATCAAATGTAGGGGACTACACAAACAACCAAGGGAAAGTAATTTATCTCCTTTGGTCCCAGTACATTTATCATGATGCTACAGAATGCTATAGTTAACTATATGTTTCAAAGCTGCAAGTATATGTAGGTCAAGCATTTGAATAAATATCACTTACTAATGAACTTGAGAGAATTGATCGGAAAACTTTGGAAAGATCACATGGGGTATTAACACATCAGAGAAAATGAAAATATTAATTAAATACTTGTAAAAATGTTGTCACACATTCTTACTTCAGAAAATATTACTCCGTGGACATCACAAATGTTGTTGATTAAGAACACATTCTTACTGCCATTGAGATCAATAGAAAAGTAAGAGGTCCAGCGTGTGCCCCAGTAAGCAGGACAATGGCCTGAAACTCAAAACCTTTACTTAGGGCTGAAACTTGGTCTTCAGCAAACTTTGGAATTCACCGAATATTAAGGTATTTGGTTCTAAAAGTCCGCAGTTCCAAGGACCAAGGATGTTCTTAGAAAAACTTTGGAAGCTGCTGTGTGCGAGGGCGGCTGGTGGACAGTTGAGCTTCTTCTGGAAATGAAACTTAGTGCCATATTTGGTAGGAGGAGGGTATGGAAGGGGACAGTTGAGTGATGGTAACCCAGATGGCAAGTTTTGATTGGCTGGCCAAGTCATATGGCAAGCTTTTGATTGCCTGGCAGGGCAAAATAAAAGTGGTTGCAGCCATTTTCCATTCTCTTTGGTGAATTTGGCTGTGTGATACAGCGCTGTTTTATCTGTAAGTAATTGGCTGGGGTGGGGGGAGGAGTGCCTGGTCTGCCCTGGCATGATGTGGCATGGCATGGCATGGTTTAGCCTGTCCTGTCCATAGGGCCAGTGGCTGTGGAGAGGGTAAAGATACCTTTACCTTTACCATGCCATGCTTTTTTTAAATAATAATAATAATAATAATAATAATAATAATAAATAATTAGGTGCCATATTGCTTCTAGTTCTGCCTGCTGCATGGTTAGCACTTGGCAACATGAGGCCAGACTGGGCTCTCTGCCTGGCTCCACTTCCCCTTGCCTGGTCCAAGTCACCAGTGCCACAGTACCAATGCCATGCCAAGAGGGTCCCCCTGGTGGGAGGGGTGAATGTCTGGTTTCTTAATTTTGTGACTGCTGGGCTTGCTGGCTTTTGGTGGGCAAATCTCCATGCAGTTGCAGACTGTTTTTCAGGGTTGCATGTGTTGTCTAGGCTGTGGCATGGCACAACAGAGACTAATTGTAAAGTGCAACTTCTACTGTTCTGCCAGCTGCTTGGCACCATTAGGCCAGATTGGGATCTCTCTGCCTAGTTCCATTTCCCTTTGCCTGGTCTGTTCAAGTTACCAGTGCCACAGTACCAATGCCATGCCAGGACGGTGCCCCTGGGGTGTGGGGGAGGGTGAATGTCTGGTTTCTTATTTTTGTAACTGCTGGGCTTGCTGGTTTTTGGTGGGATTTATTTCTCCATGAAATTGCAGACTGTTTTGCAGGGCTGTTGTATTCTTCTTGATCAAATGTATCATTCTTACTAGCCTGCTTTTGTGTACTGCGTGATTGGCATAATGATTAAAGTGGGTGCACTCAGTGCTAATGGTGGGCCATGCTGTGGGTACACTACCGTCGGTGGTTGTTGTTTTTTTCTGCATGCAGTTGCACATTTGTGGGGTTCTCCTATGGAGAAATTGTCCCTATCTTGCTAGTCTGCTTTTCTGGGTAGTGCTTTGGCTATGAGTTCAAGAACTTTGCAAAGATGTAACCAGCCGAGGCAATGGAGCAATACTTTCTAGTTCCTTTCTGGTTAATATGGTGGGGGGGAGGGAGGGAGGGAAGAAGGGCTTCATGTGTTGTAGTGCACCCTGATTGGCTAGGTAACTAAGGGGGACAAGGAGAGAGGAAGGGGTGAATGTGCTATTGTGTACCCTGATTGGCTAGGCAATTAAATGGGTGCAGCTGCTACACATGGCAACACCTGCTGAGGCGTCGACCTGGCACCAAATAGTTCTGAAGTTTCCAAAGTTTCCTGAAGTTTTCTGAGGTCCAGATTCCAAATCTTCGGAAACAGTGCCCAGGGGCCACTGAGTACTCAGGTTGATTACTTGAAACTTTGGAATTTGGCCTGAGTACCCAGAAGTACTATTTGATACAGTCCTACCTTTACTCTATTCCAGGTTCTACCACTGGCCTGTTGGGTAATCTTTGTCAGGTTACACCACATCTCTCTTTGCCTTAGTTTCACAATCTGTTAATCACTTCTAGAAAGAATTACGCTCACCTTCTTTGTAAAGGTCATAGAGTTATAGACCATTTTTAGATACACTGGGTGGAGTGCCAGCATGCTTCTGGTGAGGGGGGAGGGCTTCACATGGCTGGGAATGGGTGTGTGCTGGGTGTGCGCCCACACCCAGATATTCATGCCCCTGCATGTAGCAATGGAGAAAAACCCAGGTTCCTCTGTGCGGGGGCATAGGTGTGTGGGTCGTGGATGCACGCTTCCACCCATACCATCTCTAGACAGGTGCCCAGGTCTGTGGGGGATGGGTGGGTTATTTTAAAGTGTTGAAATTTTCCACATGATACACAGCCCATTTTCTGTTTCCTATCTGTGGACATTAGGTTTAAATAAGAGTAAATCCACCCATTGTTTTACTTGCTTTGTTGCTGTAAGTTTCAGTTTTAAATTTGGTCTGTGTGTAATTGCCAAAAGAGACCATTTTTCTACCAGCCCAAGAACGTTTTCACAACATTGTCAAAAAGACGGACCTGATTTGCCAATGAATTTCACTTTTTGTAGTCATATTAACTAGAGCTGAACTGAATAGTACTTCCGGGTACTTGCACCGAATTCCAAAGTTGTGAATAGTCAGTCCGGGTGCCTGGAGGCACTTCGGCACTCTTTCCAAAGCTTCGGACTTCAGAAACTGAAGTCCAGGATGTAAGAAAAATTTGGAAACTTCGGGACTCTTTGGCACCAGTTTGGTGCTTCAGCAGGTTTTGCCATGTGCAGCAACTGCAACAGTTTAATTGCCTAGCCAATTGTGGTGTGCACAATGTGCACAACAACTCATCCACTAATGATACACATGGAAGGCTTGAAACTCAGGGTGGGTGTGAGGGGGTTGGACTGGGATGCCCCACCAAAGAAAGTCCAATGACTACATTAGCAAGCAAATCAAATTGATAGATCAAGTTTCAACAAGCTTGGGGGGGGTTCGTGTGTGGCCCCATGGGTGCCACCAGCCAGACCAGCAGCCATAAAAACCACACACAAGAAACCAGACATCTCTCCCCCCAAAAGCCTCCATTGTGTGTGCTCAGATCACCTATACAAGACAAGTTCCATTCCCCACTCCCCCACCCCCCATGCATGCACCATATTATTAACCAGAAATCAACTAGAACATATTCCCCCAGTGCCCTGACTGGTCACATCTTGGCAAAAGTTCTTGAGTCCAATGCACTACCCAGAAAAGCAGGCTAGCAAGAGTGAGACAATTGCTCCAGAAGAAAACCTCACAAAAGTGCAACTGCGCGCAGAAGAAATAAAAACAATAACAATAGTATTTACCCACAACATGGCCCACCTCAGCAGTGAGTGCACCCACTGTAAAATCATTATTATGCCAACCAAGCAGTGCACAGAAAAAACAGTCTCGCAAGAGTGGGACATTCACTCAATAAGAATACAATTAAACAGTGCAACTGCGTGGAGAAATCCCACCAAAAGCCAGCCAGACTGATAACACCCACAAGAAGGAAACCAGAAATTCACACACAGAGATGGGCACCCTCTTGGCATGACATTGGTACTGTGGCACAGTGGTATCTTGAACAGACCAGATACTGGTAACTTGAAAAGACCAGACTTGAACAGACAAACCAGACTCCCAGCAGCAAACCAGTAAGGAAACCAGACATTCACCCCCACCCCTCCACACTGGCACCCTCTTGGCATGGCATGGTTCTGTGACACTGGTAACTTGAACAAACCAGGCAAGTGGAGTCAGGCAGAGAGATCCCTCTGGCCTCATGGTGCCAAGTGCCAACCAAGCAGCAGGCAGAACTAGAAGCAAAGTGGTACCAAATTATAATATATATTTTTTTAAAAAAAACTGCATGGCATGGTAACGGTAAATGTTACCCCCATCCCCCAGCATTGGCCCTATGGACAGGACAGGACAGGACAGGCATCCTCCCCCGCCACTCCCCCCAGCCGATTACTTACAGATCTAGCAGCACTGGGTGTTTTCAGACATGATACTAACCCCAGTTTAACCACACTTTGACCACACTATAACATTTCTTATGCATGTGGCAGGGCTGTATTGATGCCTTATGGAGTAGGGGACTACACAAACATGCATAAGAAATGTTCAAGTGTGTGGTTAAACTGGGGTTAGCGTCACGTCTGAAAACACCCACTGTAGCACACAGCCAAATTCACCAAAGAGAATGGACAAAATGGCTGCAACCACTTTTATTTTACCCTGCCAGCCAATCAAAAGCTTGCATCTGGCTTGGCCAGCCAGTCAAAACTTGCCATCTGGCTTACGATCACTCAACTGTTCCCTCCTACCAAATATGGCACAAAGTTTCATTTCCAGAAGAAGCTCAACTGTCCACCATACCTCCATGTGTGCAGCAGTTTCCAAAGTTTTCCTAATAACAATCTTGGTCCTCGGAACTTCGGACTTTGGACTTTCTGAACCAAATACCATAATCTTTGCCAAATTCCAAAGTTTTCTGAAGCCTTCGTTTCAACCCTAATATTAACATCAGGGCCTATCCTAACCCCTGCAAGCTGCCACGCAAACCCCCACACGCAGCTGCTACACCCGCCACACCTGCTCTGGGCACTATGGTGCATGCACGGGCTTATGATCAGCTCCACTAGTTGTAAAATTCTGCTTAATGAGAACACTTGAAGCTTTAAACACATTTTGCATAAACCTTAGTAATTGCACAAAATACAATACAGAGAAAAATTACACTCAAAAGTTTTACAGTGCATATGCCTATTTTTCACTTTGTGGATTATATATAATGTATTTGTGTATTTTGCAGGATAAAAAATACCATGCACTAATGCTAATGACATTTGATGTTGCAAATGAAACAAAAGCTCTGATAATTTATGCTGTTGGAGAATGAATTATAGAAAGGTACTTATTTCCTTTGCTGACTTTCAGAAAACCTTCCTGTCATACTAAATCATTTTGTGGCTTATGATCTAAAGATCAAGCTGCCAGTTCTGATAGAAATTTTGGGGTGACATTTTTTCTCCAAACCAATAATTTCTTCTCATTACACTTACTAACGTCACTGGGCACATATCTTTTGCCTTGTTTTTTGTAACATCTGTATTGATGTGTATATATTTTAACTATAAAATGAATGATAATGGTATAGTACACCCTCAAGCTGCTGTGGCAGGAGGGGGCAGCCAAGAAATCTAACAAATACATACATACATACATATGACCGCGTCCATCTCATTGTTCTGTAAAGTGCCAGGTACACCACTGGTGCTATACAAGTGCTTATAATAATAATAATAATAATAATAATAATAATAATAAATCATACATACATACATAAACAGATTTCTTGGGATCTAAGCCTTTTGTCCATTATAGTGAAAGGTTTGTAATAGCAGAAGGTGAACATACAGTACTGCAATAAGAGAGGGAGAGAGCTATAAGATTTGTTATAGTCAGGGATACACTCCAGTTCTCTTTCAAGTGCCATTGTATTACCCTTGTCCTGTTTAAATATTACATAAAGTCATAAGGCTCAATCTATATATTTCAGATTCCGGCCTTGCCACCATCATCCATGCATTTGTCACCTCAAGCCTGGACTACTGCAATACGCTTTATGTGGGGCTGCCTATGATGACAGTCCGAAGACTGCAGCTAGTGCAAAAGGTGGTGGTGTGCCTGCTAACGGGGACAGGTCGCTGTGAGCATATTACACCAGTGCTCCGTGCTCTGCACTGGCTGCCTATAGTCTCCCTGGTCCAATTCATGGTGCTGGTATTAACCTCTAAATCCCTAAACGGTCTGAGTTCTACCTACTTGTGGGATCATCTCACCCCCTGGGTTCCAAGGCAGCTCCTGTGGTCATCAGGGGACGCCCACCTGGAGGTCCCCCGTTGTCAGTGCGTGGCCACAGAAAGGAGGGCATTCTTGGCAGCTGTGCTGGTGCTGTGGAACTTGTTCCTGGTGGCTGTCCATTTCAGCCTAGTTCTTCTCACCTTTCGGCAGCATTGTAAGGCCTGGCTCTTCCGCCAGGCATTTGGTGGATGGGATGGGTAGGGGGTTGGAGGGAGGGTCTTAATTAGTTTGTTAATATATTATCATTGCAGTGTTGGTTTGTTTTTTCATTGTTTTAATTGAATATTTTTGGATTTTATTGTATTGCTTTTTGTGAGCTGCTCCAAGCTTCCGGAAGCAGGAGGAGCAGGATAGGAATAAATAAAATAATAATAATTAATTAATGATGATGATTTACTCTGGCAGAGAGCTTTGAGAATCAGGTCAACAGTCATACTTGGTATCTGCTACCAGTAGAATTGCTATTGGAATAACTGAGTATAAGTGAATTCCAGTTTATACAGGTTTTTAGCATTATACCCAGCACTTTGGGATATAAGCACTACTCTTAGGGTAAGAGTTTGCAGGATCAAATTAGGGGTGAAATTTCATTTTTGACCAGATTCTGTTTCTGATGGAATCAAGTCATTCAGTATATTCCAGCTTAATGGGGAATGAGTGAATGTTCTGATTCTATTTTGCTGGAATATTTAAAAAAAAAAGAAATTGGCATGTGCAAAATGGCTGCAGCCAGACTGCACATGAGAAAATTGCAGTCACTGTAGAACAAAATAGCAGTGACTGCACTGCAGTACAGCAGTTGCCATTGCTGTACAGTGGTCGAAGCCATTTTGTACATCTTCAGTACAGCCACAATCATGTTGCATATATACAAATTGTTGGATCAGAATTCTGACTGAAAATTTCATTCGATCAGTATTCCAATAAAAAATTTGAGCATTGTTTCAATTTTGTGAAAAATTCCTACAGAACTGGAACAGCCGATGTGAATCTCTCCTAGAACAGGTTGTTGGTCAGTTCATTTTCTTGCACAAATAAGATTCTTTGGGATACAGGTTGTATTCTTTTTCCTCAGTACTATGCAGTATCATTGTAACAGGGTGCAGTTCCCTGGGGTGAGTCCCTGCAGGATCAGACCCCCGGCACATCATTTTCCTTGGCTGCTGTCAGTCTCACAGTGATGTACTCTCATGGAAATTTAGCTAACAATGTCACTCACTTTATACTGGTATAGCTCTATATGAGAATTAGCTCTCTTTCCCTTTAATTCCTTATACATTTCATCTGGAGTATCAAAGTCTCTTATACAAATAGCCACAGTTCTCCACCCTTTACATGGACTGCTGGCTCATCAGCCTCCCTGCAGCTCCAGCAGTTCTCAAGGTCTCTTTCATAGAGCCAGGCACCTTCCTTTAGTACTCACCAGTCTCTTCACAAGTCTCCACCCAGACAACTCCCCCCACCCCACCTTGGGGAGCTTAGGCTAGGGATAGAGCCTCTCCTAGGCCCCTGTCTTCCTTATACCACCTCCTCACAGGAGAAGCATCATCAGAGGTTCTGTTCCTATGACCACCGAGCCCTCTGTCCTTTTATAGGGCTTGGGCATGCTTAGACTGGTCCAGGTGCACTGAAAGCACGGGCAGGGATTTAGCTTTTGTAGTGGACCTAGAGCCCTCTGAGCACCCTCTGGGACTTAGGGTGAAAACAGACATGACGCTAACCACCCTTTTAACCACCCTTGGTGGTTATTTATGCATGTTGCAGGGCTGCATAGAACACCAATACAGCCCTGCAACATGCATAAATAACTACCAAGGGTGGTAAAGGGTGGTTAGCGTCATGTCTGTTTTCACCCTCTGGTTTTCACAATCATTTAGTCCCCAAGGAACATGCCCACAGCTCAGCTTCTGGTCTGACACTCCAGGGTTGGCTCAGCCATGCCCCAGTCCAGCTGCTCTGTACTCAGGTGCTGTACTCCTTCAGGTGCAGTGTCTGCAGCCCTCCTTGTCCCAGACACTTAAGGGGGTAACAGTCCTTCCCAACTGCACCCTGCACAATCATGTTTGGTCTTTAAAAGATAAAAGTGAAGGAGCTGCAATCTGTTTGCATGTCTCCCTTTCAATTAGTGTATGCTTTCTGTGATGATTTTCTTATCTCTACAAACTTGGTATAAATAAAAGTTTGCATATCAGGATGCTATCAGTACAAAGCATTGCAAAGCACACTCCCAATAATCTTATCTACCAATGTTTTTGTGTCAGCTACATTGATAATTACCTTGTAAATGCCTCTGCATTGGAAAAAGAGATAAAACCCAGTAAGTAGCTTCTCTCTGGAGCCTTGAGCTGTTTGTTGCTTTTGATTCACAGTACCAAGAAATATACTTTCAATACACTGCACACTTTAAAATACAAACAAGCAAAAACTGTGCATCATTATATATCTTTAGTTTGTGCGTTATCTAGATAAGAAAATGTACCAAAAGTGCCTCATTTACTTTGCTCCCCTAACTCTACTGTGCAAGTCAGGGAATCTGGGGTTTCAACTTCAGTCAGGTCATATATTTCTTGCTCACCCGAAAATAATTGAAGACAACTGATCCATGAGCACTGCCTGAGTGGAAAAAGTTCCATATAGACTCACACAGCAAACATTGGTTTTATTAGTGCTGAGTCATTGTGCAATATCCACATGAAGGAAAGCTTGGCATGCCAATTAAAATGAAATTCTTATTTCTGCAAAAGAAGAAATGCCAATAGTTTGCGTCTTTAATAAAGACAAACTTGTTTTCAAACATGGTGGTGTCAGTGTCATTAATACTTTGATAGCAGGGGCCTAAGTGATATGGTTTAGTTAGTACACACATAGTGCCAGTATTGTAGACTTAGCACTGTAACTAAAGATGAACAAGAAATTGATAAGTTGAGAAGTTGTGATGTGCTATGCCACCCTGCTCACCCCCATGCTGTTTCTCCTCTAATCATTGTGTTCTGGGATGTTTCCTTTTGTTAGAGGATTTCAGATGCCTGGTTTATTAATTCTGATGTCTAATCCTAATTGCCAAGAAGGTAGAATATAGTGTGGGGAGAGAGAGAGAGAGAGAGAGAGAGAGACAGTCATGTATTTGTTTGGTGTATCAGAGCATCACATTTGGGCTTGCAAATAGGTCTGCCATCTCCGTTGAGCTCACTGCCAAAAAATGCAATAGATGTAGACACCTCTTAAGAGAAATGTGAAGGTAAACATTGATTGTAGAAATAAATGCCTATTAATTGGTTAGCATACTTGCCTTTGTGAATGATCACTTTTGCACCTAACTACATGCATCTTTCCATATAAAAGCATGATGCATCTTCCTTTGCCTCTCACCTGCCTGCAGTTTAGAAAACAAAAGCCTGGTCTGATTTATGAGTTAGTTGATGTGTCAGATTTCTGTAATGAGATTATATATTCAGTCTAATGAAGGGAAAATATGCTTACCAGAACAGTATGACAGTACCATGATTAAACGACTGCAACAGTATTCCCTCAGTGGATTAATTTAGACAAAGTAGTGGGTTGAGCTGACCTGTTCCCCATCCTATACTAGTGATAGGTTCCTTGCAATGAAGATTAATGCCTTTGATTGTGTTGAAAAAATAACAGTGTGATCATAGAGGGAGCTATGAATGGGCTGCATCTAGCAAAATGCTGTGCTCTTGATTAATGGCCTATGATAACTTATGCTGATGGTGGGCTTTTCCTTACTAGTGTTTTGATTTTAAGGTTAATAAGAAAAACAAAATAAGACAATGAGAGTGACACAATGGGCTCCTTAAAGCTCTCAGAAATGAGAACTCCCATTGTGTTGATGCCTGTCTCTTGTAAGTACAATGGGGAAATATTGCTCATATCATCTTCAGGATGATGCTCATTATAGAAAGATGAGCAGAATGAGGTGAAGAAGATCCTGTGGAGCTTTGTATCCAGGAGCCTCTGGTTATTTTATGGCCGTGTATAGCACTCGCTTTGTGTTACGCTGGTAGCTCAGAATTACATCTACTAACTTAATACTGTGCCTTTTGAAAGTTCTTGGAAGGGGAGCTGTTTACTGTATAAAAACAGATGATGAGTGGATGAAACAGCTGTTATTGACAAAGGGCCTGGGCATGAAGTACACCTGCTGAACATGATCATTTCTTATAGCTTTGTTTTTTGTATGGTCCTTCGGCTTTCTCTCGCTTGTGCTTTGATATTAATGGATTTTATGTTACAGTGTGTGTATGTGTGCATCAGAAGATTCATGGTATTTAGCTTTACCACATGCAGATATTTTTAAAAGTAGTCCCATTAAAGATTATTTCTCCTACACAGCAGCCTGTGCTTTTTGGTGCCATTTATTACTAGACGTTTATAGTTTTGAGCTCTGTGCTGGATACACAAAGTTGCAGACACTGTCCCTTGGGACAATGGGCCCAGTCTGACATTCCCCTAGCCCTTTCGGCCTGGAGTGTACTTAATGACCTCAGAAAGCTTGATTGAAGCACCACCTCTGTTGTGGGGGCTCTGGCAGGCTCCCTCGCCGCAGCATCCTCCCTGATCCAGATCGTGCATGTGCAAAATGGCCACCACCCTTAACCAAAAAGGTGGCAGTCAAAATGACATTGCAGCCATTTTGGTTAAGGGCGATGGCCATTTTGCATTTGCATAAAACAGAGATGCCCACCATTTTTCACATGCACAATCTGGAGCAGGGAGAACACCACAGCAAGGGAGCCTACTGGAGCCCTCACAGCAGCAGCAGGACTTAAATCATCCTTTCTGAGGCCCAGGCCATTACCGATTAATCAGAAACTGACACTCCCACCTCTATTATTTGCAGTAGTGCCTAAAGCTGCTAGTGAAATATATGAGTCCCATTGTGCTAGGAACTGTGCACACATTAAAAAGACACCCCAGCCCCAATGAGCTTGAAAACAAAAGTTTTGATACTGCAAAGATTGGGCACATGCCTAACTTTGTGGACTGTGAGTAGTACAATAACCTGCAATTGCCTCTTGTGCTGGGTTATGCACATGGATAAAAACCCTTGCAGTATTAGGAACTAAGTATACTATGGGTCCTGGTGTAGCTGCACATTACTAGGTCTGTGTATTCGGGTTTTGAGTGAATCCAACATTTCCACAAAAAAATAATAATTGAGGTCCTGAACTGGACCACAAAAACTACAGCACATAGTTTTCTGACTCTCAGCTTAACCACCTGCTTGGGGAGCCTATATTGAGCCCTTCCCACCTGCAGGGGCTGTTGCCTCTCAGAACTGCAGTCTCCAGCACTGCAGCCAGGTCCAGCCCAGCTCAACTCAGCCAGGGAGAAATGGTGAGGGGCTTGGCAGTCTTGTTCCCTCCTCCCCAAGCCAGCAACCCCTTCCACAAGCCAGTGACCACCCCCCTCCAAGCCAGCCATGTGCCCCATTTCCTCACAGGGATCCCACTTTCTACAAGTCAGTGATTCCCCTATGAGCCAGAAACCATTTCATGCCAGAACCATGACTTATCCCCCCTCCTCAAGTCAGCAAACTCCTCTGATCCTAATCACATGCCCCATTGCCCATGACCATTCCCTCAAGCCAGAAATACCCATAAGCCAACCCATGCCAATTTCCACCCTCCCCAAGCTACAACCTCCGCACCAAGCTAATCATATTCTCTCCACCCTCCAAATTAGTGCTCCCCCTTTTAAATGGGTAGCAGACTTAGCAGCAATTTGGAGTGCATTTTCCTTTCCTTATAGGCCTGCTAAACTCGCAGAGCCGCACTATACTTCTGCGTCAAAATAACCCATATTCAGATTCCATTGGCAACAATGGAAAAAATGCAGCAAATATAGGTAAGGATACAAATAAATGCAAATACTATAAACACAAATACAGTTACAAACACTACTTCATGCACGTCCCTAACCATGATCCCTCCTGCTCTCTGACTGTAGTGCACTATAATTTAATATATTTGCCTGTTTAATACAGGGGGGGATCCAGACTAGATAATTTTGGGATCCCTTCTGACCATGAACTCTATGGCTAAGTTCCAATGAACAGAATAATCCCACCAAAATAATCTAGTTTGTGATAAGCTATTGAAGAAGGTAATGACTGTGTGAACAATTTAAAGTGATAAATCACTTTAATTATCACCCTTTCTCTGTTCATACACATCACTAACTACCACAGTACACTCTCTTTGATTAAGAATACATACCCCAAGGGGAAAGCCCATACTTTGCTTTAAACATTTTGTTAATGTGAACAAAAGCAGAGTCAAAGTGAGTTAAGGGGTAATTACTTAGGAATAAATGTTCTTTTTCGAGGAGCTCCACGATTCTCCCTCATGGGATGTTCCTGCTCCACAGGTGGACAGAACACTCTATTCTGTCAACAGTTGCTCCTGGAACAAGTTGAGGCTCCCACCTCCTTCCCTTTCCCATTCCCCTCCAAAGCATGGGCTTTTAATCTCGTGAGAGGAGGGGTGATTATGGAGCTACAGTAGTGACAAAAGTAAAAGTGACAAAAGTAAAGGCTGCGTAAAGTGACAAAAGTAGTGACAAAAGTAAAGGCTGAGTAATGGTACTTGTGAAGACCGTATCAAGATCCATTGTATGAGTATGGTATACTGCTACTGAGAGAGAAGAAAAAGGCCCATGTGACAGGGCTGGTAAGAACAGCATTGATAGAACACACATAATATCCAAGTTCCTGCTGTGTTCTGTATAATGCCATGGAAGGTGAAAAAAAAGACCTATATGTCAAGTAAGAAAGAAAAGTGCCGTCTGGTGGGGCTTGTGAGGAAAAACATTGATAGAATACATGTAATATCAAAGTTCCAGGTATGCTCCCTATACTGCTGTTGAAGGTAAAAGAAAAGGGCTGTGTTGCAGGCCTTGTGAGAACAACTTCAGTAGAATGCTTATGATGAATGTTCATACATGTGAAGAGTATAATGAGAGGAAATTGTAATGCCCCAAAACTCCAGTCTGGTTGGTGTAGACAATTCTTTTGTAGGGACCCAGTCAGCTGGTTGGCAAACAAGGCTTCTGAATCTGCACCCTCCAACCCTTTCTTACCTACTTGAGGACAAAAATCCCAGTTTTTAAATTGCAGAGCTTGTTGGTCTAGAGATTCAACTCTTGCTTGGAGAGGAAGAGGGCCTGGGTTCTAATTGTCTGTAGTGCTGCTGTCTTAGAAGAGGAGGGGAAAATGCCTTACCTTTGGGGGTGGGGAGGGGAATGTTGTTCCTGGCTGTCAAAGGTTCACATCCGTTCCTGTTCATGGGGCTCCAATCCTGGAATCCAGGCATTCTCTGCATCTGCAGAGTGGAGCAACATGTTTCCAGACCTGTAACCCAGAGTTCGATAGATAAAACCATTCTTGACTAGATGGTGTCTTTGAGAGCTATGAGGTGCAAGGGCATGTAAGCCCTAGAGCCGGAACCATGTCTATTCCACTACTTTGTAAAACACCAGGTACATTGCTGACACTATATAAATGCTTGCTAATAACAATACTACTACTACTACTAATAATAATAATAATAAGTAATAAATAATAAATAATCTAGAGGTATGATCCTTGCTTGGAGGACAAGAGGTCCTGGGTTCAAATCCCCTCCGGCACTACTGTCGAGTAACAAGAAAAAAGGCCACATGACGGTGCTTGTGAGAACCATGTCAATGTCCTTGGTATGAGTACGGTATACTGCTATCGAGAGAGAAAGAAAAGGGTCATGTCATAGGGTTCATGACAACAACCTAAACAGAACGAATACAATATCCAAGGTCCAGGTATGCTCCGTGTGTTGAGTGAGAAGGAAAAGGGCTGCATGACAGAGCTCATGAGAACACCCTCGATAGAACACATACAATACCCAAGTTCCCAGCATGCTCTGTATAATGCTGTTGAGGGCTAAAGGAAAGAGCTGTGTGACCGGACTTGTGAGAACACCCTCAATAAAATGCATATGATCGCTGATATGTGTGAAGAGTATAATGAGAGTAAGTTCAATTGTGATGTCTCAAAAATCCAGTCTACTCTGCTGGTATAGCTGGTATAGACTATTGCTTTGTTGGTGCCCAGGCACTTGGCACACAAGGTCTCTGGATTCATTGCATACGCCCACTCTTCTTTACCTATTTGAGGACAAAAATCCAACATTATGTATTGTAGAGCGTGGCGGTCTAGAAGTAATATTTCTTTGCTTAAGGAACAAGAAGTTCTGGGTTCAAATCCTCTATAGTACTGCTGTTGTCAAGTGGGAGGGAAAAAGACTATACCTTTGGGGAAAAAAATATTTTGTTGCTGACCATCTAACATTCATGTCCAATCTTGTGCATGGGGGCCTGATCCTGGAATTCAGCCAACCTCTGCATCTGCAGTGGTGCAGCATTATACCAGTCCCATAATCCAGAGGTCAATAGATCAAAACCATTCCTGACTATCTTGCATCTTTTACTAGTGCAAAGACCAAGGGCATGTTGGTCTAGAGATAGGATCTTTGCTTAGGGGGCAAGAGGTCCTGTGTTCAAATCTCCTGTAGTGTTGCGGTTGTCGTCGCACCAGTTCCCACCCCCTCAAACAAGACAGGACACAAGGTTGGATTTACATGGCTGCACCCTTTATTATCCAATTACAAACAGCCGAATAGGTGAGGGGGTGACATCGCCTATTGCGATTACGGGTCCAGTATCAACCATAACCATCAACTTCAACAGAAGGGGCTGTGAAATACCTTCACCAGCCTCTTCAACAATAAAACACGTCTCCCCTTCGTCCAGCGCTGAGGGCGCGGCCAAAGGGGACATTGTCCGTCCGGACATGAGTAAGGATTGAGGTGCCTGTCAGTGGGAGGCCTTACAATGCCCTGCCACTTTCCCTGACACCCTTCTCCCAGGGAAACCAACACCCCCGCGTGCCATACCCTGCACCGCNTTCTCCCTCATGGGATGTTCCTGCTCCACAGGTGGACAGAACACTCTATTCTGTCAACAGTTGCTCCTGGAACAAGTTGAGGCTCCCACCTCCTTCCCTTTCCCATTCCCCTCCAAAGCATGGGCTTTTAATCTCGTGAGAGGAGGGGTGATTATGGAGCTACAGTAGTGACAAAAGTAAAAGTGACAAAAGTAAAGGCTGCGTAAAGTGACAAAAGTAGTGACAAAAGTAAAGGCTGAGTAATGGTACTTGTGAAGACCGTATCAAGATCCATTGTATGAGTATGGTATACTGCTACTGAGAGAGAAGAAAAAGGCCCATGTGACAGGGCTGGTAAGAACAGCATTGATAGAACACACATAATATCCAAGTTCCTGCTGTGTTCTGTATAATGCCATGGAAGGTGAAAAAAAAGACCTATATGTCAAGTAAGAAAGAAAAGTGCCGTCTGGTGGGGCTTGTGAGGAAAAACATTGATAGAATACATGTAATATCAAAGTTCCAGGTATGCTCCCTATACTGCTGTTGAAGGTAAAAGAAAAGGGCTGTGTTGCAGGCCTTGTGAGAACAACTTCAGTAGAATGCTTATGATGAATGTTCATACATGTGAAGAGTATAATGAGAGGAAATTGTAATGCCCCAAAACTCCAGTCTGGTTGGTGTAGACAATTCTTTTGTAGGGACCCAGTCAGCTGGTTGGCAAACAAGGCTTCTGAATCTGCACCCTCCAACCCTTTCTTACCTACTTGAGGACAAAAATCCCAGTTTTTAAATTGCAGAGCTTGTTGGTCTAGAGATTCAACTCTTGCTTGGAGAGGAAGAGGGCCTGGGTTCTAATTGTCTGTAGTGCTGCTGTCTTAGAAGAGGAGGGGAAAATGCCTTATCTTTGGGGGTGGGGAGGGGAATGTTGTTCCTGGCTGTCAAAGGTTCACATCCGTTCCTGTTCATGGGGCTCCAATCCTGGAATCCAGGCATTCTCTGCATCTGCAGAGTGGAGCAACATGTTTCCAGACCTGTAACCCAGAGTTCGATAGATAAAACCATTCTTGACTAGATGGTGTCTTTGAGAGCTATGAGGTGCAAGGGCATGTAAGCCCTAGAGCCGGAACCATGTCTATTCCACTACTTTGTAAAACACCAGGTACATTGCTGACACTATATAAATGCTTGCTAATAACAATACTACTACTACTACTAATAATAATAATAATAAGTAATAAATAATAAATAATCTAGAGGTATGATCCTTGCTTGGAGGACAAGAGGTCCTGGGTTCAAATCCCCTCCGGCACTGCTGTCGAGTAACAAGAAAAAAGGCCACATGACGGTGCTTGTGAGAACCATGTCAATGTCCTTGGTATGAGTACGGTATACTGCTATCGAGAGAGAAAGAAAAGGGTCATGTCATAGGGTTCATGACAACAACCTAAACAGAACGAATACAATATCCAAGGTCCAGGTATGCTCCGTGTGTTGAGTGAGAAGGAAAAGGGCTGCATGACAGAGCTCATGAGAACACCCTCGATAGAACACATACAATACCCAAGTTCCCAGCATGCTCTGTATAATGCTGTTGAGGGCTAAAGGAAAGAGCTGTGTGACCGGACTTGTGAGAACACCCTCAATAAAATGCATATGATCGCTGATATGTGTGAAGAGTATAATGAGAGTAAGTTCAATTGTGATGTCTCAAAAATCCAGTCTACTCTGCTGGTATAGCTGGTATAGACTATTGCTTTGTTGGTGCCCAGGCACTTGGCACACAAGGTCTCTGGATTCATTGCATACGCCCACTCTTCTTTACCTATTTGAGGACAAAAATCCAACATTATGTATTGTAGAGCGTGGCGGTCTAGAAGTAATATTTCTTTGCTTAAGGAACAAGAAGTTCTGGGTTCAAATCCTCTATAGTACTGCTGTTGTCAAGTGGGAGGGAAAAAGACTATACCTTTGGGGAAAAAAATATTTTGTTGCTGACCATCTAACATTCATGTCCAATCTTGTGCATGGGGGCCTGATCCTGGAATTCAGCCAACCTCTGCATCTGCAGTGGTGCAGCATTATACCAGTCCCATAATCCAGAGGTCAATAGATCAAAACCATTCCTGACTATCTTGCATCTTTTACTAGTGCAAAGACCAAGGGCATGTTGGTCTAGAGATAGGATCTTTGCTTAGGGGGCAAGAGGTCCTGTGTTCAAATCTCCTGTAGTGTTGCGGTTGTCGTCGCACCAGTTCCCACCCCCTCAAACAAGACAGGACACAAGGTTGGATTTACATGGCTGCACCCTTTATTATCCAATTACAAACAGCCGAATAGGTGAGGGGGTGACATCGCCTATTGCGATTACGGGTCCAGTATCAACCATAACCATCAACTTCAACAGAAGGGGCTGTGAAATACCTTCACCAGCCTCTTCAACAATAAAACA
>QEPC01006601.1:1154763-1170333 GCA_003113815.1 Sphenodon punctatus | reverse complement strand
CATACTGTGCTCGCTTACAACTTAGGCTCCATGCACCCACACTTTGCCTTGGTCTTTCAGTCCCAATCCTCTTCCTTTGCAGGTTGGGGGCAATGCTAAAGCTGGAGATAATGCTATGTGTTTATTTAGAATGTGGGTAAACATTGACATGAAATCCATGGAATTGCTAATGGAAGGAATGGGGGAAACTTTAATGCTAATTTGAAATTAAATTGTATCTCATTAACTGTGAAATGATAAATAAAGATGCATCTTTGGGACTGGGGGAGGAAGAGAATGTGGAATAATGAAGGCAGCAGGGAGAGACAGTGGAATGACAGCGGGGAGGCCATAGGGATTGAGTACAGCAGGAAGGAACTTGTTGGAATAATAGGAGGAATGCCATAAGAAATGGGTGGAATGTCAATATTTTGGGTGATGTAAGAGACTATGGGTATTTTCAGATGTTACGAGATCACGGTCAACCACAGACAATCCCCCATGGTGGTGGATGGTCCCATAACGTCTGGTTGCTCACCACCAGATGTTCACCACAGTGAGCAAAATAACCACGCTTTCGAGGATGGTCCAGGTACCATCTCAGTAAGCGTGGTTAATTGAACCATGGCCCGGAATCGGCAGCTGGTAACGTCTGTTACTACCGCCGATTCTGGGCCGTGGCCCAGACCCCGGGATGGAATCAGGTGTAGTGGCCAGACTGGCCGCTACACCCGCCCGTCTCCCAGAGAGCGGGTGGCCCGGGGAGCGTGGGGGGCGTGGCTATGCGGCTGCACATTGCACTGCGCAGCCTCGCCCCCTCCCCAGATTCCCCGCTGGAATCAGCTGGCACGTCTGTTGATGGGCCGTTTTGATTCCAGTGAGGAATCAAAAGGTGATTCTGTGACGGGGCCGATAGGCGTCCTGTCACGTCTGAAATCACCCTATGATGTCTGGGTGATGTAAGACCCAATATTTTGTGTGATCTGGTGTTAATGTCTCAAGCTGAAATCGGTCTGAGACGAGCCTTAAGTAGTTTTTACAACTATTGCCAGCAAAATGGGTTGGAGATTAATATCCATAAATCTAAGATAATGATTGCGGGAAAATGGAGAAACCCACGTATGTGGAAAACAGAAGCTGGACAATTGGGGATTGTTGACTCCTTTAGCTATTTGGGGATCACGTCCAGTAGCAATGGCTCTTGGAACCAGCATGTGCAAGCCAGAGCACTGAAGGCTCACCAAGCAGCCCAGGCCATAAACAGAGCAATTAACAACTCCAAAGGAGTAGCTATCTCCGATTTTCTACGAGTGTTTCGATCTAAGGTTCCTCCGTCAGCAGCCTTTGGCATGGAAGTAATATCCTACCCCAATGTGATCATTTTAGAAAGAGTCCAATATTTATTTTTACGACGGCTGCTTAAGGTGGGACCTGGAGTTCCGGGGGCTGTTTTACGGGCTGAGTTGGGGGTAAATTCTATCGAAGTATATATAAAAAACATTTATACCAGATACTGGTCGAGATTATTGGCTCAGCAAGAGTCAGATTTAGCACTGCAGTGCCTTAAGGAAGAGCTAGTCAACACAGGGCCAAGAGAGTATCCTTGGATAATGTACCTTGGTAGAGTGCTGAAATCCTGTGGGTTCTCCTTTGAATACTTTTCTGGAAAATGTTTGGGGGCTATTAGGCATGAGATATGCATTAGGATCAGGGACATTGCGTACCAGGAGGACTTAGGGTTGGTGGCATCTTGGAAGGTAGCCCCAAGGTTGGGCAGCTTAAAATGGGCGTTTGGGTTTAAATCTTATTTAGATACATTAACAAACCCAAAGCTGTGTAGACGGTATAGGACGCTCCGCTTTCAACTCATTCAATCTGCTGTAATGGAGGGTCGGTACAAGCAAGTACCATACCATTTGAGATGCTGCTCTTGCAGAATGCAGGAAGTAGAAAATACGGAGCACCTTATGTTACGCTGTCCCTATTATTCGGCATTAAGATCAATTGGTTGGTGCCCTTATTAAAGAACAAAATGGATTTAACTTCAGAAGCGCAGTATTTATATCTGCTTACACTGCATGATAAGGAGGAGGTGGTGGTGGCAGCAACCTTTGTCCTATTAGCAGTTAAAAGAAGGAAAGAGATCAAAACTAAATTAAATGCCAACTAGGCTTGGGTCTGTGAGACTATGGACTGCCTTTTGCAGTCCTGCACTCTATTTTGAGTACCAAGCATTGTGCAACATATTGGATAATGTATGCAATGAGCCAGTAGATATAAAGTATGAACTGTTTTGCTTTTTCTTATTGAGGGCACAGTAAATAGTCCAGCTGTGATAAGATAGTCATGCCTGGAAGGTTCTGTAAAAATCTCGCTTTTTTCCTTTTGTATAATGTTTAGCATAATTGTGGCCAAATATCCAAATAGTTTTGGAAATGATGTTCTTATCCCTATTAAGAGACTGTACAAGACTTTTAGATTTTAGATTTTAGTAGATAGATTTTCTTTGTTTGCTGGTTTGTATGCTTGTTTGTTTGTCTATTTGGGGAACAGCGTAAGCTAACCCTATAATAAACACTTGGGTGATGTAAGAGACTATGGGGAATACTACTATAATGCTAATAAGCACCATAGCTACCCCCTTGTTTTTCTAGACTCTATTGCCCCATTGTATATTAGTATACCTTCTCTCCTGGGTTTTTTTTTTCTTTGAGGGTGTGGGAGTTGTGATTTCACACACTCGTAGAAATATTTGCTATGAGTAATTATGTTTATTATAGGGGTCAGGAGTCTTGTGATTTTGGGGGAGGTGAGTGGGGTTTATTGGGCAGTAGTAGAGGCCAGACTATGCAGTTGGAAATTAGTGAGTTAAACGGGGGGGAGGGGGAGCTGAAGTTAGAACTTTTCTATCCTCTGAGAGTAAAGTGGGTGGTTAGTTGGTTGGGAGGTGGGGTGCAAATAAGTAGTGGGTTACAGTAGGTGGTGATCCCAAATAAAATAAATTTAAATGTAAGAACAGCACAACTGGTCGATCTAGTTGTTTCATGTTGGAATATTTACATGCTCTTAGTCACCTGTGCAGTGGGGAGATATACTTGATCTGGTGCCACAGAATGGAGATCTGGAATATAAGCAAAAAAAAAAAGGAGAAATTATTTCCACATTGGAAGTAGAGTAACTACTAACAATGTAATATTGGACAGGGAGGAGCATGTTATGCTAGCTTTAGTGCTGCCCCCAACCTGCAAAGGAAGAGGATTGGGACTGAAAGACCAAGGCAAAATGTGGGTGCATGGAGCCTAAGTTGTAAGCGATCACAGTATGTGAGACCATACAACTTCACTGCTTACAAGGTGTGCAAGTTAAGGCGGGAATCTTAACATACAATTTCTTGGTTTGTTAAAGTTTACTTGATGTAAATGTGCCTTAACTAGATTTTTTAAACCATAGGTTTTTTGTTTGTCTAATAAAACAAAGAGGCAGAACCTCCCACCCTCAGTTTTTTTTTTTTTTTTCAACCACCTCCAACAAAATAAACAGGAATGTTCTGGATTAAATTTAAGCCTTTTCTGTCAGTAAAAAAACACCATAAAACCAGTTACTTTTATAGCACATTAATCAGTTCATTTGAGTTAAGAGTCTTTAGATTAGTTAGAGCTCACTCGGGACTTCACCTCTCCCCCTTCCCTCTCCCTGTTCCTCATAGAATGTCCAAAAAGTCAGGATTTAAAAGGTTACTTCTCTGCTCTTCAACACTGTTGATCTCTGAGCAGCACAACAAATGTATAGCCTGTCTTGGGGAAGGGCACAACCTAAAAGCTGTAGAGTGTGTGCAGCTTTGTCACTGACGGCAATAAAGGACAGAATACTCTGCTTAAAAGACATCCTGTCAAGAAAGGCTCAACAAAAGGGGGAGAAGAGGGCCCAATTCATCTTCAGTATTCTATCCCCTCCCCCTCCCCCAGTGTCCAAGCCCCACCTTGTCAGGCACGAGTTCATGTAGCACCACTGCCCAGTCACCTGCTCCAGCAATACTTGCTGCCTCGGCACAATCCACTTCAGCACCTGATGATACCACACAAGGCTACCCAGACCAAGCAACCAAGCCCAATAGTTATTTACCTCCTCAGCATGAAGGACATCCATGAGAATTCTCAAGTGATACTCTTCCAAAATGGGATGCTCAGCAGCAGCCTAAAAAGCAAAGAAAGAAGAGGGAAAAGGTTAGACCACATACTTGTTCATCAGGCTGCCACGCTGAACAGATTTTTTCACAGCTGGTTCCCTCTCTAAAGGTAGAGACTCTTTACTCAGGGATGAACAGACACAGGCATCTGCTAACTCTCTTAATGGCTCTTGGAGCTGCTCTCAGATTCACTGTCATTCCCGGACCCCACCACTCCCTCATCGGAGATCCCAGTCACCATCCTGGCACTGCTCCAGGCACCAATCCTGTTCACCAATCCGGCAGCATTCCCGGCACCACTCCCACTTTTATTCTAGATACCAATCCCAGCAAAGAATTAGAGCAAGATCCCAGGACACTTCGTGATCTAGATCTCAATCTTTTTCAAGGCTGAGGAGCTATTTACCATATAGCTTCTGCCCTTGTATTCCCAGATCCAGGGATCACTGTTACAAACCAAGACACCATGAACGGGACTACTACTCATGTTCCCACATCCCAAGGCACTGACAGCACTGGGACCTACTCCTGGTCTTACTCACATGAGCCATGCCACCATCATGATGGCAACAGGATTGACAGTAACAGTCTGTATCTCAATTAACACAATTTCCACACTCTTCAACACTTAGGGTCTCTCCCCCCCCCCCCAGAACCCCAGAGTCCTCAAATTAATGTATGAGGGACATTTCTTTCACCAGTGTCCCATATGTCCCAAGCATAACAGGTTTTGGGGTACCTTTCTCTTGAGTTCTCGGTACCCTGCTTCTCCCAGAGCACTCTGCTCAACTCCATCAACAGATCCTCAAAAATTGCTCATACCAAGTTGCCAAGTCTCCTGCTTGATGTAGGTCTCAGTTGTTCTTTGTTATGCTGGGACTTTCGCTCTACATATGTCAATACATTCATCTTCATAACTTGGCAGTTCTACCTCTGACAGGGAGCTGCTGGGTACAATCCTCCTGCATCCATCTTTGACAGCAAACACTCCCTCTTTCTCTGCAGATGCTTGGTGGCAATCGTTAAGGGGTACATGCATTCTCCACCATATATAATAGGGCACTGTGTCTTGGGATAAGTATTTCCATGCTTCAGTCCCAAAGACCTAGGCCCACACAGGATCTTCAATAAACTCATTTTTATTTATATATTTCCTTCTCCCAGTTCCTCACCATACAGTCTGTATACATACGTGTTCCATTCATGTGGGGTTTCTCCCTCTGGCTAAGCACAGTCCCTCCTAAAGCCAGGTTACCAATATCCCTCATTTAGAGCCCTTCCCCAGGCCCTGCTGGCCAGGCACAATCCTTTGTGCAGCCTCAAAGGCAGTCTTTCCCAGCTTCTTTCTCCTGGAGCACTTCCTCCAACTCAGATTCCAGTTCTTTTTTTTGTTTGTTTCCTCTGGCCTGACCATGCCCAGGGGCAGCTGTCAGGGATTTCAGATGCTGCCCCTTACTCCATCAGCACCTGCCCTCTTCTTAGCACCTGTTTCCCACCAGTGTTACCCCCTTTTAAACAGCCAGGTAGACCCACACAGCCTGGCCCTGTTACAATGACTCTACCACCTCTTCCCTGCTACCAGTTTCTGACAAAATTGTGGAACCCCCTTTGAGTGACCTTGTGTCAGACCCTTTAGCCACCCTGACCATGAAAGATACCACACCTTCTAGGTCATGCTTCATTGGCTTACCACCACCATGCCTCGGGTCCCATCTTCAGGCCCTGTCTTCAGCATTCTAGGGGGAGGGGAAACAGGGCAAATCTTTCTCCCAATTTTATTTTAATGCTCCACCACTGTATGGCAAACCCCATCCTCTGCAACTCCAATGAACAAGGTGGCAGACTCTCTATATGTGTTCCCACAAAATAGCCCCCAATTATTGTCTAGACACCCCGCTCCCAGCTCTATGGTTGTGGTGGCAGCCACACAACGTACCAGATCTGGCAGTGTCTAAACATCGCCCTCCCTCATACTCGAAGGGGCAAAGACTAGATGTCATTGACTGGGAGGGCAAAGTCTAAATGTTCACTTGATGCCTCCTTAGATTCCACGCAATTCACAGTGCTCTAAAAGGAAGGATCGCAAGTTTCACAATTCCAGCTAACAGCTGCAATGCATGTTGCCAACAGCACCATTAGGAGTGTGGTCTCAGCCATCACAGTCTGTCACCATGCCTGGCTAAGATCTACAACACTGACACCAGAGAATAAATCCAGAATTGAGGATTTGCCCTTTGATGGCATTGATCCATTTTCCACATCTACTAATGAGACCCTAGCAAAAATAAAGGAGACTTGATAGATGGCAAGAGAAGCGGCAGACATTGATCCATCAGGAGAAGGTAACTCCATCACACGTATATCCTACTCCTTCCACCTACTTCTCTACTTGCCATTTCTCACAACAACAACAAAAAATAGGTTTATCCCACAAAAAGGAAGTTTATGAAGCCCAGGGGAGGGCATTCTCGGTGGCTGGGCCCCGGCTGTGGAACTCCCTCCCAGAGGATGTATGACTGGCCCCGAGGCTGCTGGCCTTCCGTTGGGCCTGCAAGACATAGCTGTTCTCCCAGGCCTTCAGAGGTGGGAAGGGGAGGGTCGGCTAAATTTTTGTATGGGGGTATTTTAAAATTGTTTTAAATATTTGTGTAGATTTTTATATTTTTAATATATTGTGATAAATTGTTTATTTTATGTTGGAAGCCACCCCAAGATGCCGTAGGCATTAGGGGCGGCATATAAATGGAAATCAATCAATCAATCAATCAATCAAAAAGTAGTACTTCTCAGGTCAAGAGAGATCTTCATTTGCCATTGTTTGCTCTGCATCTGAACCAGCATTCTGAAGCCTGGTTTAACATCACGAGTGACAGGTGGATCAGAGTGTCACTGTTGGCTATTTGATTCAGTTTGACTCCTTCCCCCCTCTGCAACACCCACCCTTGCCCGTCTTTAAGGACCCATTTCACAAGGCAAAGTTGTGAGAAGAGATTGAGGTCCTCCTATCCAAGGGAGCTATGGTAGAAGTATACCATGGGACAGAGCTTCTAGATACTTTGTTGTCCCCCAAAGGGAGGGGCTTCCATCCTATCCTGTATCACTCAACAAATTAATTTGAAAGCTAAAATTCAGAATGGTCACCCTCTCTGCTATTCTACCTGCTCTAAAAAAGAATTGTTGGCTTGCCTCTCTCAAACTTAAAGATGCATATTTTCATATTTCAATTCACTTTACATTTCATAGTAGATAGTCAACTTTTCAGTACAGTGCTCTCTTTTTCAGCCTCACCACAGCACCCAGGTTTCCCCCACCCCATTTTTACCCCCCACTTGCTGTGTCCACAGAACTAAGAACATCCAGCATCCAAGTTAAGCCCTACTTGGACTATTGGCTCCTAGTGGTGGAGTCAGACACCATCTTCAACAGGATACACACCCCTTTGACTCACCCCTTTTAAGCCCTACATCAACTCTGTTGCCAAATCCTGTCACTTCTTCCTCCATAACGTTGCTAAGATTTGCCCTTTTCTCTCTGTCTCCTCTGCCCAAACCCTTTTTCATGCGCTGGTCATCTCTCGCCTCAATTACTGTAACCTCCTTCTCACTGGCCTCCCCTGCTCTCCCCTTTCTCCCCTTATCTCCGTCCAAAACTCTGCTGCCAGGGTCATCCACCTCACCCAGATTCGCTTTGACCACGTGCAGCCCCTCCTCTCCTCTCTTCACTGGCTCCCCCTTCCTGAACAAATTCTGCACAAGCTCCTAGTCTTCACCTATAAAGCTCTTCACAACCTTGCTCCCCCCTACCTCTGCACTAATTTCCCTCCGTATTCCAGTCTGCGAACTCCACTCCTCCTCTGTCCCCTCTCTTGCCCTCCCATGCCTCCCCTGTTCCCCTAACTGCCTTCATCCCTTCTCCCTAGCTGCCCCCCATGCCTGGAACTCCCTCCCTGCCCACATCCCCCTCTCCCTTTGTACCTTCAAATCCCTCCTCAAAACCCACCTCTTCCGCTGACTCCTCGCTCCCCTCACCTAACTCCTGTTGATACCCCCCATTCAGTACAATCTGTTACCTGAGGTCTGTATACTCATATCCTCACCACATGGACCAACCAGCCATCATTCTTGATGTACCCAAGCCAAGCACATGCACCTGGAACCTCACATCCTCGTGAATGTTACACTCCTTGTCTCTCCCTCTGTTCCCCTTCCTTCGTCTCCCCACCCCACCCCCGTCTCTCAGATTGTAAGCCCTAGGGTAGGGACCATTTCTATTCCATTACTTTGTAAAGTGGCAGGTACATTGCTTGTGCTATATAAATGTTTGCTAATAATAATAATAATAATAATAATAATAATAATAATAATAACAACACATACCACAAACTTGCTCCTACAAAGTCTGCGGTTTATAATCAACTTGGGAAAATTGAAACTCATACTCTCCAAGAAATTACCTTCATCAGGTCAATTCTAAATACTACCAAGGGAAAATCATTCTTCCCAGAACACAGATTCCTTACAATTTGATGGATCATTAAAAGTCTTTGCATCACCTACCAGACTGGTCCAATACTTCCTCAGATTATACAGTTTGTAAGCCTCAACTAAAGTGGTAACGTCCTTCACCAGAATGAATATGCACCCACTGAAACACTGATTGAGGTTGGTTTATGCTCCCGCTGTACAACCCATGTCCATGAAGATCACAATTCTAGACGATATAATCAATAGTCTTTGCTGGTGGACAAAACAACAACATGCCCTGAAAGTGGTACAATTTCATCTACAAGACCTATCCATCACACTCACTGCAGACGTCCTTTTTCTAGGATGGGGACTCACATGGGGACACTTACTGCTCACAGCACATGGAAGACATATGAGACATACCTCCACATAAATTTATTAGAGATGAGGTCCATTTGCTGGGCTCTACATTCTTTCACCAAGTACATCACTGGCACCACCATGCAAATTGTGACCAACAATACTTCAGAAATGTACCTAAATCACCAGGAAGGAGCCAGATCATCAACCCTCTCAGCATAAGCCAAAACAAAAACATGGCATTGGTGTATCATATCAAGCACACCATTACAGTGAGAGCAGTACACCTAGCAGGTGCATCCAATGTCACTGCAGACAAACTGAGCAGACTAGGTAATAATCATCATGAGTGGAGTCTCCATCCAGAAGTGGTGTCCATGATCTTCAACAAGTGGGGTTATTCAACCATAAATCTATTCACAAGAGCAGAGAATGCCAAGTTACACACCTTCTGCAGCAGTGAGGACATGTCCCGGACACACTGACAGATGCCTTCCAGATCCCATGAAACAATAATTTGCTATATGCATTTCTACCAGTTCCGTTCATACAGAAGGTGGTGTACAAATCATTAAAGGAGAAAGTGCACATGATCCTAATAGCCCCAGCCTGGTCCAAGCAGCTCCAGCAGTTGGTGTCGTAAACCACCATAATTCTACCTGCACAGACTAGGGCTGAAAGTTTGTCCTCATTTTTTTTTTCTTGTTGAGAATCCTGATTCTCAATTTCATCCCTGGAATGAGGACAATCAGAGAACCAGCAGTGTCTTGCTGTAATTCTCAATAAGAAAACAGCCAACTGGCTGCCAGGCTATGAAACTGACAAGTACCAGGCGGGAGCACTGGGGAACCCTCCCAAGCACTCCCAGCCAGAGTTTGTCAGTTGAAAAGACTGCTTTTGCCCTGCACACCACCTCAACTGAGAGGTGCTGTTGGGGGTGGGGTGGGGAAAGCTTGCTGGGCAGTCCTTTGCAACTGACAAGCATGAGCTGGGAGTGCTGGGGAGCCTGGTTCTGCCATGCTCCTGGCCTGGTCTTTGACTTCCCCAAGACAGCCACTATCTGCTGAGATGTGTTGTGTGGGAGAAGTGCACCTGGCAAGCATTTTCAACTGACAAGTGTTGGCCAGCAGCACTGGGGAACCCAGGCTTCCCAGTGCTCCTAGCTGGCAGTTGTTAGTTACAAAGGCTTCTTCCCCTACACTATCAGCTGATAGGTGTTGTTGAGGGGATGCGCCCAGCCTGTCTTTGAAAGTGACAAGCCCTGGCCAGGAGTGCTGCTGAGCCCAGGCTTCCCACTACTCCCGGCTGGTGCTTGTCAATTGCAACAGCTGCTTCCCCCACATGCCAGCTATCAGTTCGATTAGAAATATTGAGATTTTGTACCAGGATCGAGGAACCATGGAAAACTCAATCCCAGTTATCAAAATCTCAATATTTCTTGTGAGAAGCAAATTTGTTTCTAGTTTCAGCTCTATTGTCTGTCTAAACAGAACAGGGAGGTTCCATACCACGGCTTGGGCGTCCCTGCACCTCTCTGCATGGTTGATTATTCTGTAGAACTTGGTTGCTCCTCAGAAATAGCTTTTGTTATACAGAATGCCAAAAACCTGTGACATAGTCAGCCTATGCCTCGAAGTGAAAAAATCACTACCGTGGCTAAAGAGAATAACATTCCCCACTCATCCCTACCGCTATACTTACTTACCTCCTTCACCTACGGAGATTGTATTTCTCTCTTGCTTCATTGATGGTCTATTTGGCATTGCTGTCAGCACACTACCATCCGGTACAAAGGAAGCAGCTTTTCTCTTATTCCACGGTGAGAACATTCTGAAGAGAACTACTCAAAACCTTACCTAGCCTCTGGTGGCTTCCCCCATGCCATGATGGGACCTCAGTTTAGTGCTGACCTCCATTATGAGATTGCCTTTCAAATCTTTAGCAGCTTGCTCGATGGCTCACCTATCCACGAAGGTAGTCTTCCTGGTAGTTACAACATCTGTCAGATGGGTCAGTGATGTAGCAGCCTTGAGGGCCTTTAAACCTTACCTTTCCTTTCATAAGGACAAAGTCAACCTCCGGACTAATCCCCTCTTTTTTATACATGACTTCCTACCTTATACCGACCACTAACTGCAGTCTCTAACTGCTTATTACTCCCCCATAAGTAAGAATCGCGAAGCTCCTCAAAGAAGAAATAAAGGTTACTTACTTGTAATTTAGTTCTTTGAGAGAGAGCTCCATGTATTCGCACTACCTGCACATCTTCCCCACTGACTCAGTCATTTCTCCTAAGGGGTTGACAGGAACTGAGGGTGAAAGGCTCCACCTCTGTCTTTTACCTCCCCTCCTCTCATGAGACTAAAAGCCCACCCTTCGGAGGGGAGTGAAGGGAGAGGAGGAGACAGCCTTGACTTGTTCCATACTGTTCTTACAGTCTGCATAGGAACTGTTGGCAGAATAGAGTGTTCTGGCCACCTGCGGAGCAACGAGAATATCCCATGTGTGAGAATATGTGGAGTTCTCTCAAAGAACTAAGCTACAGGTAAGTAAACTTTCTTTCAGGTTAATGAGCTCTAGGAATTCATTCATTCATTCATTCATTCATTCAAATTCTTATTCCACCCTACCCGTATAGCAGGCTTGAAGCCCTTTCAGGGCAGCTTACAAAATATACAAAATATAAAAACATATGGAACCGCTAAAAAATCACCTAGTCCCCACCCACCTTTCCCCTAACCCCTCCACCCAGCTCCAGAAATGCATATTTGTGCTGTGTTGCAGACAAAGACCAGAGCATCCCAGCAGTTATATACTGTAATAGCTGCAAAACATAAAAGAGATACAGTCATACTAATCTTTCCCTTGACAAGGGATAGGGTGGTTTGTTTCTTATGGATTTGATGCACGAGCCCTGTTTAATCAATAGCTGATAATTGGAGATTGAGGTACTGTTTACTAATTTCCCCAGATTAGAAGAGAAAATCATTTTTAAAAACCCTGTAATTTACAAGGTAACAATAAATACTGTTGGACTGATTAGCCAGATGTTGACCTTTCCCCATCTTTAACTAGCCAAGCTTTTATCTTGCATCCAGAAGGCAATTGATTCCCTCTTCAAGGGGAGCTGACATTTTAACTATATTATCTCTGATGTATGTGTACTCTGGTTATTGACCACATGAGAAAGTCAGATGTTGTATTTAAAGGGCAGGATAGTTTAATCTAAATGCATGGGTACTAAGTTCTTTTGTATGCTGACCTATAAAATTATCATTTGTGCCCAAAGGGCCTCAAGTCTGCATTGTTCGTGCTGGTTATTAAACGGCTTTATATTCTCAAAACAGGAAACATAAGAACAGAACATTCAGGCCAAGCAGTCAACTCTGCTCCAGCGACAGAGCAGTGTATAATTTCTCATAATTGATGCAGAAGGGATATTGAAAAGCCTGAAATTGAGTTTTGGTTTAAGATTAAAAGTTGTGAAGGTGGTAGTTGTGACACAAATAGCATGATGATAATGAACCGACACGCTTTCATTATTATAGTAGCATGGACCTGGTCCAGGGTAAGTCCTTGTAGGATCCCTGTTCCACTAAGGCCAGTCCACACGGGGATTCGCTCTTCATCCTGCATAGGCCTTTATTACAGTTCTCCACCATACATAGTTTCTTTGTCCAGGCACTCTGCCATCTCCGTTCCATACAGCCAGGCAAACCCCTCCGGCTACCCAGGTCCCTCTGGCCAGNCTCCTGGCCTGGTCTTTGACTTCCCCAAGACAGCCACTATCTGCTGAGATGTGTTGTGTGGGAGAAGTGCACCTGGCAAGCATTTTCAACTGACAAGTGTTGGCCAGCAGCACTGGGGAACCCAGGCTTCCCAGTGCTCCTAGCTGGCAGTTGTTAGTTACAAAGGCTTCTTCCCCTACACTATCAGCTGATAGGTGTTGTTGAGGGGAAGCGCCCAGCCTGTCTTTGAAAGTGACAAGCCCTGGCCAGGAGTGCTGCTGAGCCCAGGCTTCCCACTACTCCCGGCTGGTGCTTGTCAATTGCAACAGCTGCTTCCCCCACATGCCAGCTATCAGTTCGATTAGAAATATTGAGATTTTGTACCAGGATCGAGGAACCATGGAAAACTCAATCCCAGTTATCAAAATCTCAATATTTCTTGTGAGAAGCAAATTTGTTTCTAGTTTCAGCTCTATTGTCTGTCTAAACAGAACAGGGAGGTTCCATACCACGGCTTGGGCGTCCCTGCACCTCTCTGCATGGTTGATTATTCTGTAGAACTTGGTTGCTCCTCAGAAATAGCTTTTGTTATACAGAATGCCAAAAACCTGTGACATAGTCAGCCTATGCCTCGAAGTGAAAAAATCACTACCGTGGCTAAAGAGAATAACATTCCCCACTCATCCCTACCGCTATACTTACTTACCTCCTTCACCTACGGAGATTGTATTTCTCTCTTGCTTCATTGATGGTCTATTTGGCATTGCTGTCAGCACACTACCATCCGGTACAAAGGAAGCAGCTTTTCTCTTATTCCACGGTGAGAACATTCTGAAGAGAACTACTCAAAACCTTACCTAGCCTCTGGTGGCTTCCCCCATGCCATGATGGGACCTCAGTTTAGTGCTGACCTCCATTATGAGATTGCCTTTCAAATCTTTAGCAGCTTGCTCGATGGCTCACCTATCCACGAAGGTAGTCTTCCTGGTAGTTAACATCTGTCAGATGGGTCAGTGATGTAGCAGCCTTGAGGGCCTTTAAACCTTACCTTTCCTTTCATAAGGACAAAGTCAACCTCCGGACTAATCCCCTCTTTTTTATACATGACTTCCTACCTTATACCGACCACTAACTGCAGTCTCTAACTGCTTATTACTCCCCCATAAGTAAGAATCGCGAAGCTCCTCAAAGAAGAAATAAAGGTTACTTACTTGTAATTTAGTTCTTTGAGAGAGAGCTCCATGTATTCGCACTACCTGCACATCTTCCCCACTGACTCAGTCATTTCTCCTAAGGGGTTGACAGGAACTGAGGGTGAAAGGCTCCACCTCTGTCTTTTACCTCCCCTCCTCTCATGAGACTAAAAGCCCAACCTTCGGAGGGGAGTGAAGGGAGAGGAGGAGACAGCCTTGACTTGTTCCATACTGTTCTTACAGTCTGCATAGGAACTGTTGGCAGAATAGAGTGTTCTGGCCACCTGCGGAGCAACGAGAATATCCCATGTGTGAGAATATGTGGAGTTCTCTCAAAGAACTAAGCTACAGGTAAGTAAACTTTCTTTCAGGTTAATGAGCTCTAGGAATTCATTCATTCATTCATTCATTCATTCAAATTCTTATTCCACCCTACCCGTATAGCAGGCTTGAAGCCCTTTCAGGGCAGCTTACAAAATATACAAAATATAAAAACATGGAACCGCTAAAAAATCACCTAGTCCCCACCCACCTTTCCCCTAACCCCTCCACCCAGCTCCAGAAATGCATATTTGTGCTGTGTTGCAGACAAAGACCAGAGCATCCCAGCAGTTATATACTGTAATAGCTGCAAAACATAAAAGAGATACAGTCATACTAATCTTTCCCTTGACAAGGGATAGGGTGGTTTGTTTCTTATGGATTTGATGCACGAGCCCTGTTTAATCAATAGCTGATAATTGGAGATTGAGGTACTGTTTACTAATTTCCCCAGATTAGAAGAGAAAATCATTTTTAAAAACCCTGTAATTTACAAGGTAACAATAAATACTGTTGGACTGATTAGCCAGATGTTGACCTTTCCCCATCTTTAACTAGCCAAGCTTTTATCTTGCATCCAGAAGGCAATTGATTCCCTCTTCAAGGGGAGCTGACATTTTAACTATATTATCTCTGATGTATGTGTACTCTGGTTATTTACCACATGAGAAAGTCAGATGTTGTATTTAAAGGGCAGGATAGTTTAATCTAAATGCATGGGTACTAAGTTCTTTTGTATGCTGACCTATAAAATTATCATTTGTGCCCAAAGGGCCTCAAGTCTGCATTGTTCGTGCTGGTTATTAAACGGCTTTATATTCTCAAAACAGGAAACATAAGAACAGAACATTCAGGCCAAGCAGTCAACTCTGCTCCAGCGACAGAGCAGTGTATAATTTCTCATAATTGATGCAGAAGGGATATTGAAAAGCCTGAAATTGAGTTTTGGTTTAAGATTAAAAGTTGTGAAGGTGGTAGTTGTGACACAAATAGCATGATGATAATGAACCGACACGCTTTCATTATTATAGTAGCATGGACCTGGTCCAGGGTAAGTCCTTGTAGGATCCCTGTTCCACTAAGGCCAGTCCACACGGGGATTCGCTCTTCATCCTGCATAGGCCTTTATTACAGTTCTCCACCATACATAGTTTCTTTGTCCAGGCACTCTGCCATCTCCGTTCCATACAGCCAGGCAAACCCCTCCGGCTACCCAGGTCCCTCTGGCCAGGTTACCACCACCACTTCCCAGCAGGGCTACCTCCCAAACTCTGCTGCTCAAGGCTTTGCTGGCCAGGCTCTGTCATTCCTGTATTGCCCCCCCCCCCCCCCCCCCC
>QEPC01006601.1:1131391-1142273 GCA_003113815.1 Sphenodon punctatus | reverse complement strand
TTTTTTTTTTTTTTTTTTTAAAGACACTGTGAATGAGATATATGCAAATATCCACAGATTAAAAGCACTCAATATAAAATCCTCTTCTAAAATGTTGCAGAGACAAATAAATAAAGGAAAGAATTAATATACCAGAACGTAATATAATAATAATTTATTAGACACTAGCTTTTGCCATGGTCAAAAATAATAAAAACAAACAACAATACAAGGACCCAAACAGACATTCATACATACATAAATACATCAAATCAAAAAGAACCAAGGGAAGGGAGCAGAAGGAGACTCATCTTCGCACAATAGAGTGTTAACCAGCAGAAACAGAAAACAATTCAGGCCACTATATTTCGAATTCTTATGGCAAACAGGGCAAAAAAAGCAACAGCCTGAATGGATTTTTCATCCTGAGATGCCAGCAGCTCAATTAATTTATTCTTAGATGAAAAGCATCTCTCATCCCATAAAGGGGCTAACCAAGTCTGCCGAAGAGACTCATATAAAGGGCAACAGAAAAGAAAATGTTCCAAGTCCTCCACTGCAGAGCTCTTACAAGGGCATAATCATTGGTCACAAGGTGTATTGTTATAGCGGCCCTCCACAACAGCAGAGGGGAGAAGCTGGAAACAAAGGCACGTGAAGGCTCTGCGCAATGTGGCATCACTTAAGATGGCAAGGTACAACTCAGCCCTATGCAATTGCTTAAAATAGTAGAGCTGAGGAGCCACCTTCCAGGAAGCCAGAGCAACCAAGTCTTCCTGCCTAGAAATATCAGTTAACCTGTGTTTGACCAAACTTTTTTGCAGGGGGAGATTTCCCCCCCAGAAACAGGAAACGGAAAGGCCTGCTTTAGACAAGTATAACATAATTTGGGAAATCCAAGGATAGGGTGGCACCCCTGAATGATCTAACTCTTCCTCCAAACAGAGCACTGGTAAGGAAGACTCGGCCAAATTAATTAACTTGAGACAATATCCTAGAGCCAACTGCTTCTTAAGGCAATCAATAGCCAGAGTGCCTGTTTTCGCTCTTACCACTGGGGCAGGAACGCTCGGCGATACTTTCAATAGCTTCCTCAAAAATACATTCTGGACCATCTCAAGAGCCTGAACATCCATTGAGAGAGTAACCTCTGACCCAAATGTAAGAATGGACTGAACCTTGGCTCGGAATACATCCAGAATACGAGATATATTTATTCCGGTAGAGCGAGAAGCCAGCCTAAAGTTCCCTTTATATGCCGCCCTTGCCTTTAAGGCGATTAACTTCCTGTGCCTTTCCCAGAAATCATTGTCTGAGAAAGAAATCTCTAAATAAACATAGGAGGTAACCTGATGGAACTCCCTCCCTCCAATAACCCAGCTATGTTTGAGGGTCCTTTTCTTCCCCATAACCCTGATTTGAGATTTCTGCAGATTGACGTCCAATTCATTCTCTGCACAGTAGTCTATCAGAGTTCCCAAAATATTATGCAATCCCTTTTGCGTCTGTGACATGAGAACGACATCATCTGCATACATCAATACAGGGAGACTCCTGTCTTTAATCTTTGGGGGTAACAGACACACAAGACCAATCTGTCTGGAAGGTCGCTCAAATACAAATTGAAGAGTAGGGGGGCCAAGACGCATCCCTGTCTCACCCCTCTCTGGATCTGAAAGGGGGCTGACAGGGAGCCGTCAGCCCTCAACCTGACTCTCGCATAATTCTGTGCATGTACATGGATAAGCAGGGACAGTAGATGGTAGTCAATTCCCAGATAATGAAGCTTCTTCCAAAGTTTCATTCTTGGGACAGAGTCAAAGGCCTTTCGAAAGTCGATGAAAGCCAGAAAGAGCATTCCTGCCCTTATTCTCACATATTTGATGATTACATGGGTAAGTATAAAACAGTTGTCAGTAGTAGAAAAGTTCTTCCAAAAAGCATTCTGTTCCTGAGGAATTAAATTCCGCCCATAGGCCCAAGTCTCAAGATGGTCAAGCAATAGCTTGGTGTAAAGTTTGCCTATAACCGGAAGGAGACTAATGGGGTGGTAGCAGCTCAGGTCCCTAGGATCCCCCTTTTTGAAAATAGGGACAATGATAGATATGCCCCATTCTTGGGGTATTCTCATCGTAGAATTGATAGATGTAAAATAAGAGGCTAACAAGGGGGACCACCGGTCTGGACAAGCCTGCAAAACTTCAGCTACAACAAAGTCGATGCCAGGCGACTTGTTGCACTTAAGAGATTTTATTGCCTCAGCCACTTGGGCAGACGTTACCTGTGGATTAAAGACGGAACTACTTGATCGATACATAGGATTGAGAAAGTCCGGAGGGGGATCTTCATCACCCTCCGTCCCCAGTCCAAAAAGTGCTTGAAAAAAAGATGTCCATACCTCTGCATCGATCGGGGCTGTACCACCACCGGTACCTGTGAAAACCTCAGCATTGAGAATAGCCCAGAATGTCCTGGAATCTCTCAGAGAGGCTGCAACTTGAAACTTAGCCCAAATCAGCTGAGAATGCCCATGTTTTTTCTCCTTAATCAAAGCCTTGTAATAGCCTCTTACTGCCAAAAATTGTAATTTAGATGGCTCAGAGCGTTCACTTGCCCAAACACACCTAGCATACACCAGTAGACGTTTTACTCACCTACATTCCTGATCATACCATCTGCAAGTTTGCTGCCGAATAGGTTTTGGCTTGCGAGAAAGAACATTGAAGGCAAGGTGTGAGACTATCAAAGAGTAAGGTTCAGCAAACACCTCGATATTCACACTTGCATTGCAAGCTGACAGGATAACCTCCCTAGAGTGGCGCAGCTCGGGGCACCAAAGCAAAGCAAGGACCCGGGGCAAAAGTGGATCACTCCACCTGACCCGGGCCTTGCAAGTGCATGGAATAGTTTTTACAGTCCGGGAATTTGGGGGATTTCAGCAGTGGGTTACCTCCACCGTTAAGGCCAAATGGTCACTTTCTGGACGTGGAATCAGTGTGAAATTAGCGAACCTTGTCCATTGGGATACCTGTATTGCAATATAGTCAATTACGCTCTGACCACTGGCATTAACAATGGGTGTTTTCAGACGTGACGGGGCCAATTGGCCCCGTCACGAAATCAATGAATTAATCCCCCGCCGGGATGACCCGTCACACCCTAATAGATGTGCCGGGGGATCCCGGCGGGGAATCGGGGAGAGGGCGGGGCCGTGCAGCGCAACGTGCGGCTGCATGGCCCCACCCCTCCACGCTCCCCGCCGCCGCCCTGTGGGGAGACGGGCGGCCGCCGCAGCCAATGTGGCCACAACGTTCGCCCGCTATGGCCACGGGCCGGAATCCCTGTGGGGATTCCAGGCCGTGGCCGCCGTCCAGATGTGACGGCGGGGATCACCACGGTGGGGAATCGCCTTCACCATGCGACGATCTCTGGCCCCGCCGCTTCGGCCGCTCGCGTGGTGAATGTGATTCCCCACCATGGTAACATCTGGGGGGGAACATCCGTTCCCCTCAACAGACGTTACGTGGTCCAAGCCACCACAGGGAATTGACTGTGGTTGACATTGACCACGTAACATCTGAAAATACCCACAGGTGAATTCCCCGAATGGATCTCCTGTATCTTGCCCATTCAATATCCTTAACCCGTTGGTCATGAGTAGTTCAAGCAAACAGACCCCCGACTCATTCCTTTGCCGGTCTCTAGAATTTCTTGTCAGAAGCCACACTGGCCCCCCAGCACCCAATACTGAGTCTAAATCTTGTGGGGGCCCTATCCTAGCATTCCAATCTCCCGCTATAACACACAGGGCTACGGGAAACTGTGCAAATAGCTGCTCCAACCTGTCATCCAGAGCCTTCCAAACATCTGCTCTGTAATATACTGAAGAGGAAGGGGGAATGTACAAATCGAAAAACAGCAATAAAGTCCCAGAGGGGGATCTCCATAGCCCTACCTGGAATTCTGGTCATGAATGTGGAAATAGTTTCAGAGATTCTGAAAACTTATCAGCAATCATTATAACTAGACCGCCAGAGACATGACCTTTGATTTTGGATTTGACACCTGGGGAGAATACACCCGAAAGCCTTGAGTACTGAAATTATCATCCTCCTGAAGCCACGTTTCCTGAAAAAAATACCACATCATATGATGCCAAAATTGCAATCCAGTCAGGGTCCCAACACGAGCTTACACCCAGAGATATTCCACGACAAAAACCTCAACGAAGTCTGATTGCTATTACTTGGCTGCCTAGGTAGTAAGACAGGTGGAAATCCCTCTAAGTGCAATGGGTTGATCTGCGAGCATAACAGACTGCCCAAACTATCCGAGAAAATTAAGGGTAGGGTCACTGGAGACTGTACAGAGTTTTCTTGGTCACTAATCTTCAAGCACACTTTACTGACATCCTCAGTGACTCTCAGTCAATCTGAGACTACACAAGGCTCTGTGTGGTCTGGCTCAGCTGCCAGGCCGGGTTTGATAATGCTAGCAAACTGGGGANAAGTCTCAAGATGGTCAAGCAATAGCTTGGTGTAAAGTTTGCCTATAACCGGAAGGAGACTAATGGGGTGGTAGCAGCTCAGGTCCCTAGGATCCCCCTTTTTGAAAATAGGGACAATGATAGATATGCCCCATTCTTGGGGTATTCTCATCGTAGAATTGATAGATGTAAAATAAGAGGCTAACAAGGGGGACCACCAGTCTGGACAAGCCTGCAAAACTTCAGCTACAACAAAGTCGATGCCAGGCGACTTGTTGCACTTAAGAGATTTTATTGCCTCAGCCACTTGGGCAGACGTTACCTGTGGATTAAAGACGGAACTACTTGATCGATACATAGGATTGAGAAAGTCCGGAGGGGGATCTTCATCACCCTCCGTCCCCAGTCCAAAAAGTGCTTGAAAAAAAGATGTCCATACCTCTGCATCGATCGGGGCTGTACCACCACCGGTACCTGTGAAAACCTCAGCATTGAGAATAGCCCAGAATGTCCTGGAATCTCTCAGAGAGGCTGCAACTTGAAACTTAGCCCAAATCAGCTGAGAATGCCCATGTTTTTTCTCCTTAATCAAAGCCTTGTAATAGCCTCTTACTGCCAAAAATTGTAATTTAGATGGCTCAGAGCGTTCACTTGCCCAAACACACCTAGCATACACCAGTAGACGTTTTACTCACCTACATTCCTGATCATACCATCTGCAAGTTTGCTGCCGAATAGGTTTTGGCTTGCGAGAAAGAACATTGAAGGCAAGGTGTGAGACTATCAAAGAGTAAGGTTCAGCAAACACCTCGATATTCACACTTGCATTGCAAGCTGACAGGATAACCTCCCTAGAGTGGCGCAGCTCGGGGCACCAAAGCAAAGCAAGGACCCGGGGCAAAAGTGGATCACTCCACCTGACCCGGGCCTTGCAAGTGCATGGAATAGTTTTTACAGTCCGGGAATTTGGGGGATTTCAGCAGTGGGTTACCTCCACCGTTAAGGCCAAATGGTCACTTTCTGGACGTGGAATCAGTGTGAAATTAGCGAACCTTGTCCATTGGGATACCTGTATTGCAATATAGTCAATTACGCTCTGACCACTGGCATTAACAATGGGTGTTTTCAGACGTGACGGGGCCAATTGGCCCCGTCACGAAATCAATGAATTAATCCCCCGCCGGGATGACCCGTCACACCCTAATAGATGTGCCGGGGGATCCCGGCGGGGAATCGGGGAGAGGGCGGGGCCGTGCAGCGCAACGTGCGGCTGCATGGCCCCACCCCTCCACGCTCCCCGCCGCCGCCCTGTGGGGAGACGGGCGGCCGCCGCAGCCAATGTGGCCACAACGTTCGCCCGCTATGGCCACGGGCCGGAATCCCTGTGGGGATTCCAGGCCGTGGCCGCCGTCCAGATGTGACGGCGGGGATCACCACGGTGGGGAATCGCCTTCACCATGCGACGATCTCTGGCCCCGCCGCTTCGGCCGCTCGCGTGGTGAATGTGATTCCCCACCATGGTAACATCTGGGGGGGAACATCCGTTCCCCTCAACAGACGTTACGTGGTCCAAGCCACCACAGGGAATTGACTGTGGTTGACATTGACCACGTAACATCTGAAAATACCCACAGGTGAATTCCCCGAATGGATCTCCTGTATCTTGCCCATTCAATATCCTTAACCCGTTGGTCATGAGTAGTTCAAGCAAACAGACCCCCGACTCATTCCTTTGCCGGTCTCTAGAATTTCTTGTCAGAAGCCACACTGGCCCCCCAGCACCCAATACTGAGTCTAAATCTTGTGGGGGCCCTATCCTAGCATTCCAATCTCCCGCTATAACACACAGGGCTACGGGAAACTGTGCAAATAGCTGCTCCAACCTGTCATCCAGAGCCTTCCAAACATCTGCTCTGTAATATACTGAAGAGGAAGGGGGAATGTACAAATCGAAAAACAGCAATAAAGTCCCAGAGGGGGATCTCCATAGCCCTACCTGGAATTCTGGTCATGAATGTGGAAATAGTTTCAGAGATTCTGAAAACTTATCAGCAATCATTATAACTAGACCGCCAGAGACATGACCTTTGATTTTGGATTTGACACCTGGGGAGAATACACCCGAAAGCCTTGAGTACTGAAATTATCATCCTCCTGAAGCCACGTTTCATGAAAAAAATACCACATCATATGATGCCAAAATTGCAATCCAGTCAGGGTCCCAACACGAGCTTACACCCAGAGATATTCCACGACAAAAACCTCAACGAAGTCTGATTGCTATTACTTGGCTGCCTAGGTAGTAAGACAGGTGGAAATCCCTCTAAGTGCAATGGGTTGATCTGCGAGCATAACAGACTGCCCAAACTATCCGAGAAAATTAAGGGTAGGGTCACTGGAGACTGTACAGAGTTTTCTTGGTCACTAATCTTCAAGCACACTTTACTGACATCCTCAGTGACTCTCAGTCAATCTGAGACTACACAAGGCTCTGTGTGGTCTGGCTCAGCTGCCAGGCCGGGTTTGATAATGCTAGCAAACTGGGGACCAGGCATAGATAAGGCCGGTTCCAGTTGTCTTACAGACTGGGTGGCAAGCAGGGAATAATTTGACCTCGGTTCCATACAAGCAGTGATAACCTGGGGCAACCCCACAGGGGGGTGACCATCCCCAATTCCTGGGGCGCTAAGAAGCACATTGCTGTCCATGCATCTGTGTTATGGACAGGGTGGTGAGGGGTCTTCCCTGAGTCTAAACTGGGAGGTGCATAATCGAGAGAGGCACGTGGCAATTTGTCCCTAATCAGGTCTAATTTTTGAATATAGATATCCTGATCCATTACAGTAGGGTACCAAAAGCAACCAGGGGAGGAAAGGTCCCTACCCCATCCTTGTGGTCTTCCAAAAAGGTCTTGACTACATTGGGGAAAGAGTTAGAAATCTTATTCACCATTTTCCCGTGACAGGCCTCCTGATCAAACCCTGCTAGCAAAATAGCTTCCTTGACCATCTCGCCATTAATCACAGCATCACCTAAAAGTTGGGCTAGAGCATAGCTTGCAGCAACCTCCATTGCTTCTGGCAAAGATTTCTCCCTACTGAAGTGAGTAGAAGGACCCTTCCTTCTTATAGGATTGGCCCTCAAATTGATAAGATTGGGGGAAGATAGAAAAGCAGACGGAAGTGGCCTCTCACCAGGGGTAATTACTATCCAACCATCCTTTAAAAATACCCTGTCTATAAAAAACCCCTTAGATATGAGATATTTCCTAGTCAAAAATAATTTCTTGACCAAATGGGGTGTACGGAAAAAAATTCTTAAACATAACCTATTCCTGCCATGACGGAGGTGCTGGATTCTTGCAGTGTCAATCTTTAAATCCTAGCAAACATGCCAGATTCCTAGACACATCTTTTTCACTGTCTCAACAGGGGAGGGACCTTATCAATGATGCCCTAGCTTCCAGCCATATAGCATTTTCATCTTCCTTGCGGGTAGAAGGAAGATCTCTTAGGCTCCGAGGCTTGCTAGGGCATTTCCTAGATTGAGAAAATGACCTTTTCTTCAATTCTACAGGGGCCCCCTCTTCTTTATTTACTACTAGGGGAGTCAATGATTTCCCTTTGTCGGTACCCTCCAGCAGCTGATTTAATTTTGCAAATAATTGCTGCAGTTGGGATCTAATAGAAAGGAGGGAGCTACCCATATCTGTAATGCTGTCAAACAACAGGGCAACAGTTCTGGAAATCAGATGGCATTGCATTCTAAGAGAGTCTCCTAGAGGCATAGAATTAATAGCAGAGTCTATATTCTGCTCCTTAATGTCTGCAATCCCTGCATTTACACAGGGGGGGACTGCCTCCCATTTATCACAGTCAGCAGTTCCTGTAATGGTCCCACCTTGGCTCAAATCCACTGGACCCTGGGGTGTCAGACCAGGCTTCAGTACCTGTTCCCGAGAAGCCGAAAGCTTTGGGTACTTTTGGGCTGGAGTGTCCAATGGAGCAAGAAGCTCCTCAGGTCTGTGCCGCTTTTTTTCCATTCTTAGGGGTCTCTAGAGCAAAACTGCAACAGTCAGTGGCCAGCCACAGTCAGCGCCTAAGGCTGCGTGTACAAGGGCACGCCCTTGCGCACATGTCCGGTGCAGCCGCAGGCATCCAGGGAAGGAATAAGGGGTGAGGGGAGGCTCGAGTGCTGCTTCTGACCAATCGTGTGAAGGAGGTGGAGCGAGCTCCCAGTCAATTTCATACACCTCCACCCGGTGAAACAGCGGCCCCCACAGACTGTTTGTCCACCCAAACCTGGTGCCAACTGTCCCGTCCTCCACTGAGGCTCCGCAGTTCCAGACAAAGGCAGGGATAACACCAGTGTTCCAGTCGTCTGCAACCTTATCTCCTGCTGTCCGGCGCAGCCGCAGGTGTCCAGGGCAGCAATAAGGGGTGAGGGGAGGCTCGCGTGCTGCTTCTGACCAATCGGGTGAAGGGGGTGGAGTGAGCTCCCAGTCAATTTCATACACCTCCACCCGGTGAAACAGCGGCCCCCACAGACTGTTTGTCCACCCAAACCTGGTGCCAACCATTCCGTCCTCCACTCAGGCTCCGCTGTTCCAGACACAGGCAGGGATAACACCGGTGTTCCAGTCATCAGCAACCTCATCTCACACCTGGTTTAAAGTAGATATCCCCCGAGGATCAGGAAGGGTTTCTCTTCTCTGCCATGTACCACATTAGATGACTGGTGAGGCATGTAACAGGCCATTCCACCACCACCACCTTTCCATGCAGCAGCAGATATATTTGCCACTTCAACTCCCACATCATCTGCAGAGATCAAAGATGTGGATAGGTGCTAGTCCGGGGGGTGGAGGTTGGGGGGTGGAGGCTTATCAGTAAGCATTCAGCAGGCCTTCTGGCTAGCTTTGCTCAGTAGCCCTAACACCGGCCTTTCACCTCCAGTTCTCCCCAACAGAACTTGAAAAAGGTAAGAAGCAATTGAAGCATATTAATTTTTATTATTACAATAACAGCAATAAAGCAGGTAAAGCGCTAGCACATCTAGATAAAGCACAACAACAAAAAGAAGTGATTACAAATATTAAAAATGATGATGAACCTCTACTAAAAGAGCAGGATAAAATTCAAGCGGAATTTCTGGAATTCTATAAAAACTTTTATTCATCTTCTGATCTGGACCCTGTGGAGATAAAAAAAAAAAATCCTGAGTAACATTAAATTACCTAAATTAAACAATTCTCTATTGGCCTTTATTAATACATTAATCACAGCCTCAGAGGTAGAAGCAGCTATAGATAGTATGCAAAGTAATAAAGCAAATGGCCCAGATGGGTTCCCCTCTGAATTTTATAAAACCTTTACTAAATTACTTTGCCCATACTTAACGAAATTGTAGAACGACATCTTAAAGACAGGTGAGATGCCTACCTCCTTCTATGATGCCCAAATTACATTGGTGCCCAAACCTGGCAGACCAGTTGATAAATACAGAAGTTATAGACCTATTTCATGTTTAAACAATGACTTTAACATCTTTACAAAATTTTAGACACCAGACTTAAAGCAGGGTCAGGAGAAATTATTCATCAGAACCAAGCTGGGTTTGTCCTCAGAAGACAGGGCACGGATAATATAAGGGAAGTGGTAAATCTGATCCATGCACAAAAATAAAAAAAATAAAACCCCAGCGATGATCATAGCAGCTGATTCGGAAAAAGCTTTTGATTGTTTTGGAACCTACCTATTTAGGGTGATTTCAGACATTACGAGATCATGCTCAACCACAGTCAATTTCGCGGCAGGGCCAAAGCGACCTGCATGTCTGTTCGGCAGCTGCCAGATGTTCACCACAGTCAATACCCACATGGGGTCAAAATCAACCACACTTCGGGTGATTTCAGACATTACGGGCGGGCGGTTCACCACAGTGAACCCCCAGGGGGGGTGAACAGCACAACCACGCCCCGGGGTGGAAAAACGACCCAAACAGACGTGACGGGACCTGGACCACGGCCGGGAACCAGGCCGAACCATCACGGACTGGGGCAGCACAACAGACGTGCAGCCGAACCCCCGCCGGGCTCAAAATGCCAAGAAGGCAGCGGCGGGACACAGACATGGCCGCCTGAGGGCAAACAAAGCCAAAAGCCACACAAGGGAACGCCCACACAAGGGAAATGGGAAGGGAGGGGGGAAGAGGGAGAACAGGCTGACAGGCGCCTCGCACAGCACACGCACGCGCACACACACACAGCGGACTCACAGCGGGACACAGTGCACGACCACACACCCGGGCACACACATACACCCACCCACACACACACACACAAGGGAAAGGTCGGGAAGGGGGGGGCAGGGGTGCCCGGAACACAGCACGAGGAACAACGGGAGGGACGAGGGGGGG
>QEPC01006601.1:1094397-1112090 GCA_003113815.1 Sphenodon punctatus | reverse complement strand
GGAGAGGGTGGCAGGGGTGACAGAGTCAGAGGGAGAGATCCAGGTTTCAGTAAGTGCAAGGAGTTGGAAGCGGTGATAGAGGAAGAGGTCGTGAATGAAGGGGGCTTTGTTAACAGAAGAGCGGCAATTCCAGAGGGAGCAGGAGAAGGGGAGTTGATTAGCGGGAAAGCAGGGAATGTGGATGAGGTTGGGGAATGTGGAGTGATGGGACTTGCAGGGTCTGTGTTTGGGTTAGGGCTTGCAGGGCATGGTTGGGGGGGTGAAGGGGAGGAGGGAAAATAGATAAGGGGGAGAATAAGGGTGGGGAGGTTGGAGAAAGAGTGTTGGCGGAGGGAGAGGGAGAATCAGGGGAGACAGAAGCAGTGAGAGAAGGAGAGGAGAGATGGAAGGTGGGGGGTGGGGGAGACAAGGGGAGGCATTCCTGAGGTTGGTAATCATGGCAGCAGAGGGGATAACCAGACCTACGGATGGCGCAGGAGAGTTCGAGGGAGGTCAGTGGCGATACGCGCGATGGCTGGAAGAGACTGTGTTGCACAGATGTCGTCACAGGAGCTGGAGCCTCGCTGGCCTCACTCCAGCCACACAATGGCCACACAATGGCCACACAATGGTCACAAAATGGCCAGCGCCCTTGTGTCCCTGCCCTTTGCGTGACGCCCAAAGGTTGCCCCCGCAGGGGCGGACGGATGCTTTCTAGGGGGCTGGGAGTGTAGGGTCCCAGGAGGGTGTGCTCACCTGCAGCAGTGGAGCAGAATGAAGCAGGCTGGACACATGCTGAGCAAGGGGAGGGTCTGCTCTGGACTTGGATAAGAATCAAAGTCCCTTCAGATAAATTGAAGGCTACAACTCTTTCTTTAAGTATATTCCTTTAATAATTAATGTTTCTTTTAAGAGCAGATTTTAAAGATGAGGAATGAGTTTTGCATTAAGTTCAAATTTTATTAGCTACTTTGTTTATATAATAGGACGTGACTCTTATGCCTTTCATGACATGTTCCACAGACCTGCACACTCCTCAGTGGACTTCCTGTATTCATAAGTATTGTGTAACACAGCGACATTGCCACATACCCCCTTCTCTCTTTCAAGGCAGGTTCCCATCTGACCATGCCATGTTGTAGAGAGGTGAGGAGCTATGGATATCTCAGTTGTACACCTTCTGTCGCTATCTAACCAATATGACTGATCGTACTGGAAGAGGAACCTGCTGTCTGGCATGCCGTCTAATTGGCTTTGATGGTCTGCTTTTACAGATTTGTTTATAAACTGGAAAATCTACAAATTGCATACCATCTGCACAGAACAGTGTGCTAATGAATGCCTGTAGCCTGCAAATCCATAAGCTCATTAACTCAAAGTTACAAGTCCTTCCACAAGTTCCCAGCTGAGGTTGGCTATCTGAACTGAACCATAGGAGGGTAATTGACTTTAGGGTACAGTCTTAACTCTTTTAGATCTGAATAACTTGTCTATAAAAATAAGATATATTTCTTGAGTCCATTAACAGGCCATGTCAATTCTGCATCTGTTTTTAATTTATCTATAACACCGGCTCATTATGCATTAAGTATGTTGTTCAGATATTCAAAATGGAGATAGTTGCCGGGAGATTCAGACTTCAGACGTGCTTTAGACCATGACCAAGCTGCAGAAGACAATAAAATGTAGTTTATGTTAGGTTAACAATGCACTGCCAATAGGCACTAGCAGATTTTTGACTGTTTGAAAGGCAGTGTGGTTGAAAGAATGAGCACAGGGCTGAAAGTCAGGGAATCTTCATTTCAGTTTCCAGCTCTGCAACTGGCTTGGTGCAATTCACTTCAACTTTGCTGCAACAGTTTCACCATCAATAAAATTGGGATGATTATAATGCTTACTTATTTACCTCATGAGGGAATTCCAAAGATTAATCTTACAGTGCTTTGAACATTCCAATCCACTGTATCTAGTAGTGGAATTTGCATGTTGTTTGAGCTAGCATCTCCCTTCTCCCTGTGGTGTTAAAACTTAGATTTCTTTGCTCTTTATTTGAAGCTCTGTTGCTGGATCCTGTTGTAACATGGGCCCTGGTCTACATGTGTACAATGCAGACTAAACTGACACTGTGCCTGCGCATGGTGCCATCACTGGAGTCCAACCACAAGAGGCAGGGCAGCAGCCGTGGACTTGGTTGGTGGCACGGTCAGTCTCCAGTTACAGCACCATGCGGGCACATAGAGTTAGTTCAGCCTCAGCATCTGGGAACCATGGATTGGGGCCATAATTTCTACTGTGTCCATTGTTCCTAAAGAAGGGAAGCGGGAAAGAGAAGCAATTATTTTACACACACACCCCTCCAGAGAGAAGCAGCTCTTACAAATTCTGCCCCCATCAATAGTATCTTGGAATGGGCTGTGAGCTACATCCCATCAAGTTCTCCTCTGAAGACCAAGTTAGTCACCTCCATCATCTCCCCAGGGTTTTGTTGATCCTTACCAGCTGCTCTCGAAATCTACCTTCTGTTTCACTTCCAAATGGAGTGAGGAGTTTTTAAAGGTGACTTGCTCAACTCAGCTTTGTAGTTCATGATCTTATTACATTTTTTCCAGTGTGCAAGGAAAGGTGGGACAATACCCCTAAGTAGGTAGTACGAAGTCCAGAGTAATATATCCTATGTAGATAGTTCCAGAGATAAGTCAATTGGGAGTCTGATTTCATTTTCAAGACTTAGTCCAGAGCCTCCCACACTATGGGTTGGGCCCAAGTGGGGTCACACTATCTACAGATGAATCACAATCCAACTTTATATTTTGCATGTTTTGTTGATGTTTGAAGTCAAAGGAATATATTTATGCCTCAAAATTGGACCTCAGGGAAAACTTGGAGGATCATTGTCTTAGTCCATATTGATGTCAGATCCGATACAGAGGAACGGTATGCAGTTAAACAAAAAATATACATTATCACTCCTTGTACTTTATTTTTTTCAGGTAGGGCTAAAAAGAGAATCAATTTAATTCTCGTGAGACTCTTTAAAAAACACACAACCCAAACCTGTGAATACACAAAATGGCCACTACGCATGCACAGCCTTTTCCAAAAAGGGCCACTGTTCTGTGCATGTGCAAGCACGGCTGCTCTTTTCCAGAATGGCACTGATGCTGCAGGCGCCATTTTGGAAAAGGGCTGTAAATGTGCAGAATGGCCCCAGTGGCCACTCGGTGCATGACCAGTTCTTTTTTTGTTTTTTAAATTGAGAAAATAATCTTGACGAAAAATTGTCAAGATTGGGGTTTTTCTCAATTCTCATTTTTTTTTCTTGATTCTCATTGAAAAGCTTGATTCTTAACAAGAATAGAGTAAAAAGTGAGATTGAATTTCAGCCCTATTTTCAAAGTTAATTACTGTAGCTTTTTGGCAACCAGCAGCTCCAACACAGCTTTGCGTATTTCACTGTGCATCTTTCACTTTCTGTTTTGTCTCCCCACCAGGTTGAATGGCTTAAGAATGAGGAGCCCATTGATTCCGAGCAAGATGAGAACATTGACACAAGGGCAGATCACAACCTAATCATCCGCCAGGCCCGCCTGTCCGATTCTGGGAACTATACCTGCATGGCCACCAACATAGTTGCAAAGAGAAGAAGCATGTCGGCCACAGTTGTTGTGTACGGTCAGTAGAAATGAGGAATAACAATTGCTCAGGAAGAAGGGTGTGAATAAACTGGGCACCTTACGACAATAAAAATCAACCTAATAATAATAATAATTAATAATTTATTTATTTATTTAAAAATATTTATTTATAAAATAATGTTTATTTTTATATAGTGCCCCCTTGCCATGGCACTTGGAGTGCTTTACACATAACACAACTTTTAATCCTCACAACAAACCTGTAATATAGGTTAGACTGAGAGAATATTGTGCCTTGCCCAAGGTCACCCAGTGAGTTTCTGGCTAATGCTGAACCAGGGTGCCCCCTACCTTCTGGTCCAAGTACTGTGCACTTAGCCATTACAGCACACAGGTTCACAAAGCCATGTTGTGTTAACATCCATCCTCACCTTGTGCCTCAGCTACAAGATTATCTCTGTCTCAGTTATTATAAACTATTTGGTTACAAGTCTGATCAAACAAACAGCCACCCGCATGGCATATGGAGGCCACATAAGAACAAACGAAGTGCCATACTGGGTCAGACCATTGGCCCATCTAGCCCAGCATCATGTCTCTGACAGTGGCCAATTACGGTGGCTTTGGAGAAGCACCAAACAATGGGGGATCCATTCCCTGTTGTTTTCCCGCAACTCCCGTCATGTTCCCTGATCCTGTCTGGCTAATAGCTGCTAATGGACCTATCTTCCAGAAACTTGTCCAAACCTCTTTTAAACTCAGCTATAGTACTGGTCCTTACCACAGCCTCTGGCAGTAGATTCCACAACCCAATTATATGTTGAGTGAAAAAATGTTTTCTTTTATTTGTTTTAAACTTGCCACCCATTAATTTCATGGAGTGTCTCCTAGTTCTACTACTAGCTGAGAGGGTAAATAACTGCTCCTTGTTTATTAGTTCCACACCACTCATGATTTTATAGACCTCTATCATATCTCCTCTCAGTCGTCTCTTCTCCAAACTGAAAAGCCCCAACCTACCAAGCCTCTCCTCATACGGGAGCCCTTCCATGCCCTTGATCATTTCTGTTGTCCTTCTCTGTACCTTTTCTAGTTCAGCTATGTCTTTTTTGAGATGGGGCGACCAGAACTGCACACAATATTCGAGGTGCGGTCGCACCATTAATTTGTATAGAGGCATTATGATCTCCTCAGTTTTATTCTTTATCCCCTTCTGAATAATTCCTAACATTCTGTTTGCTTTTTTGACTGCTGCTGCGTACTGTGCTGTGGATTTCATTGTATTGTCCACAACCACCCCCAGATCTATTTTCTGAGTGGTAACTCCTAGCTTAGTACACAGCATTGTGTATGCATAGTTTGGATTATTTTTCCCTTCGTGCATCACTTTGCACTTGTCCACATTAAATCTCATTGTCGGCGCATCCGAAATGAAACAAGAACAACAATGTTGGGTTTGAAAGGCCACACTCTTTATTCAAATCGGAATTAGACATGGTGGGGGTAATTGCCCATGGGCAATTCAGGTCCAGTGCTAACTACTATAAACGGGTACGTAATAACCCCAACCAAGGGGAGGCTTGGATGTACCCTCCATAACCCCCCTTTAACTAACTAACTCAACATCTCCCCTCCGGCGTTGGCTAACGGCCGCCTCCAGAGGGGACAAGGTTCTACCGAACCCGAGCCAAGGACTTAAGTTACCGCCAGCTTGGGGACTGCTCATATCCCTTCCTGCCTTTGCCAGTAACTCATCTTGGGAGGTTAACCCTGAGGCTGGCCGCGCCCAGCCTATGCCCCAGGTGTTCCCCCCACATCTCTTAGGGAGATGCCTCTTTCACTACATATTCTTAAAACTTGCTACAGCACAGGACCCCTGCCACAAAGGGACCGCCACCATCTCCAGTGGACGGGCCCGCCCCCCACCCTGCTCAATCCCTCTTAACCTAAAACCTCTATTAACTTGGCTTTCAATGTCGCAAAATAACAGTTATTCCCCACTTGCGATAGGTGGACCCCATCGCCCCGAAAGTTCTCCAGAGTTCTGTACGTGATCCCCACATGGGACACTCGGTGCCCACCCCGAAGGGTGAGCCACCTTCCAATCTCCCTATTAACCTTCCTCCGAGTTCTGTCCACTTTTCCAGGGTGGACAGCCTTGTCCCAGCGCAATCGCGCCACCCAGTCAGTCCACACTACCACCACCCTGGGGAATATTCTCTCTAGCTCCATAATATCCAATTTAACTTTAACAATTAAACCTAAACCCGTGTTTCCTGTTAAATCATTTTCTCCCAGATGGATTACCACCACATCTGGTATGGTCCCTCTCATGTTGACCCTACAGATGGGTAGTAGATGGTGCCACCGCATTCCGCTGCATCCCATCCATTGAATCACTGCTCACGCAGACATTCCCAGCTGGCTTCCCCAAGAGGACTGTGCAGCTGCCTTCCCTGCCCATCATACCAAGCTGTGACCGATAACCCAAATGGCAGTTCTACGGGGATGCTACCCGGTACCTGGGTGCATAACAACATCAAACATATCATTGTGAGACACTGCGCATGTAAGACTTGTAAGCCAGGGACTGCCAACGCCCTAATTCTCTAATCTGTTGTTCTGAACAACCTGCTTAAGCCGCAAAGGAACCTGCTCCAATCCTAAATGAGTGGTACCCATAATCTAATGGTGGCAATCCTAAATAACCCAAAGCCCTTCGCATCACTCCCATAAATTGCTGCCGAGTAACTACACTACCATTCTTATGCAGAAACAGCAGCCCTCCCACTGAAGGTTGACTCCCCCGATATTCCCGATATGCCCTTACTGGGCAAAGTTTGGGCACCCCAGCCTGATTCAGGTGAACCACTCGACCTCAGCCTTGCTGGTCAGTTTTGGACTGCCTCAGCTGTATCGACAGCATGCCCCCACTCTTCTGAACATCATTGATGGACAGTGCCCTATTAGTAATATTCCTTGAGGATTCCGCTACCAACTCACTAACCCGGAATGCCCCCAAAAACGTTATTTTAAACAAGGTCCCAAACAAAACTACCTCAAAACCGTTGAAACGCACGACCGGGAGGGAGTAACACAACCTTACCAACAACGAGGGGGTGATAGGTTTCCTGGTATCCGGCTGTCTTGGGGTCTCCCTAGCCCAACCTTGCAGCATTCAGTGAGCAAAGAAACCCTGATCTGGAGGGGGGTGCCCCGCCAATCGACTAACAAATCCCAGTGCCGAAAGTTTACTCGCGATGGTTCCCACCGCAGCACCAGCCCTCCTGAGGGCCATGGCAAATTGCAACATCTGCCCCTCTGGAATGGGAAACCGCAATGCCCAACCTTGGTGCCACCTAAATTGCTGGAACTCCTAGAATGCCCTCTGATAGGCAGCCCATGTCCGCACCACCAAGGATCCCTGGATGATCTTGTACAGTTCTAAGATCCAAGGCTCCACAGCTCCTGCAGGGGGGTGGGGGTGTCCATTGTTGCTCTGGCTCCCGGGACCAAGGAGTGAAATCGCTCCTTCTGGAAGTGAGAAAGGGCATCAGCTGCGCTGTTGTTCATGCCCAGCACATGCCTGGCCACAAACAAAATGTTGTGCCACAAGCACTCCCATACAAATACCCTAATCAGCTTCATCACTCTTGGGGAACGTGACAACATGGAGTTGATCACGTGGACAACTGCCATGTTGTCACACCAGAATACCACTGCACTGTTCAACAACTCCTCCCCCCCTAACAAAACCGCTACCACTAACGGGAAAAGTTCTAAAAAGGTAAGATCCCGGGCCACCCCACTCTCCTGCCACTCCTGGGGCCACAGGGCTGCACACCACCGTTGGCGAAAGAAGACCCTGAAACCATACCCTCCAGCCTCATCTGAATGTACCTGCAGCTCAGCTTCCAGCAAGAGGTCCTCCCTCCAGAAACTTGCCCCGTTATACCCTTCTAAAAATTCTGCCCATGTTTGTAAATCCTCCTTCATGTCCCGAGTCAGTCTTATATGGTAATGCAGCTTAAGATCCCCTCTGAGTTTCCCATAACGACGCAACAAAAAGGCCCTGCCTGGCACCACCACTCGGCACACGAAACTCAGGCTACCCACCATTGATTGCAACTCCCTCACCGTGATCTCTGATGCTGCCAGCGAGGCCTTCAGCTTCGCCCTAAGTGATACTAACTTGGACTGTGGGAGTCAAGAGAGACCGAGAACTGTATCCATCTCAATGCCCAAATATGTCAGGTTCGTTACCGGCCCTTCCATTTTCTTCGGGGCCAATGGAATACCTAATTCTTCTGCTACCATCACGAATGTCTTCATCAATTCACGACACTCAGGCATCCCCGGACGACCGATAAACAGGAAATCATTGAGGTATTTCCTGACTACACCCCCTGTTGCCCTTCGCTCTACTACGCACTCCACCAGGGAGCTGAAACGCTCAAAGGCAGAACAAGAAATGGAGCAACCCATGGGCATGGCACGGTCAAAGTAAAACCGTCCCTCCACATGAAAGCCTAAAAGATGGAAGCTGTCTGGGTGCACAGGGAGCAACCAGAAAGCAGACTTAATGTCACACTTCCCGAGAAGCGCTCCCATGCCGGCTCCCTTCACCGCCCGCTCACCATCATCAAAGGGGACATAGTGCACAGATGTTAGTTCACTGGAAATCGCGTCGTTCACCAACTTCCCCGGTGGGTAGGACAGGTGGTGAATCATCCTGAACTCTCCGGCCGCCTTCTTTGGCACAAGGCCCAATGGAGAAACGATGAAGTTCTCGAATGGAGGAGAAGGAAAGGGGCCCATAACCCTACCTTCGATCATTTCCTTACCCACCTTCTCCCTGAGAATATGCTCCATACCTACAATAGACTTCAAATTGCGGGAGATGTTACCTAACTCAACCTTCCCTGCCAGTATCTTGAACCCATAACGAAACCCAGTAACTATATACAACACCTCCGCTCTATCGGGGTGGGCTCACAATGCTCTCTCTAACCTATCCACTCTAACCAGGGTTGGGCCCCTTCTGTACATTCCCCCCCTTGAGCATCCGCCTGCCCCCCTTTTCCCGGGGGGGGAATCCGGCACAGGACTTACTCCCCCCTTGCTGTCCCCTTGCACAGGCTGAGGTGGCATGGTTTCCTCCACATACCCCACATGCATGTCTATATCTGAACCAGGAACGCCTGCACCTCCCATTGTGGGCAAATTCATAGCACACCGCTGCCGTGGAAGTTTGGGCCTTCAGGCCCTTGCTCCGAAAGGGATCGTTGGATGGTGCCACCCCTTCTTTCGTTAACATGTGCCCCGTGTCAGTCCTCGTCCCACTAGCCGTACCCGTCATGCTATCAAGCCACAAGTCGATAGCATGCACATCCCAATGCAGCCCTGGTGTATAAGCCGCCCTATGCCTAAATGCTTCATCGTACCTAAGCCAAGTCCCAGAGGGGCCTGTATCATAAGCACGCCGAATAATGTCTGCATATTTCATCAGGGCATAAGCCCTGTCTGAGTAGGCCTGCATTATGACCCCTTGGTAAACCGCAAAAGCCAAGGTCTAATTGGCCCAATTGCGATCCACCTTCGGCCGCTTAAACTTCTCCTTATCCTTCTCATTCTCTTTCTCCGACGGATCCGGCAAGAGATCTGTAAGCAACAGGGAAAAAATATCTAAGTACTCCCCCTTCCATATTTTTCCCCTTGCCGTCTGCGACAAATGCGTGCCCAATGGGGCAGATACATCCCCGTACCCTCCCCCTAGTGGGAGGACGGCCATACCCACTGAACATCACTGGCCCATCCCACCTGGGCCTGAGCCCACACCTGAAAAGCCTGATTCCCATAGGGGCCCGCTGCTGACCCAGCACCACTACTTACCATGGGGGGAAAACCCTGCAACCCAGGGGCTGGGAACGAACCCCCATTCCACCAGAGTCGGGGGTCTCCAACCCACTCCTTCCTTCCTGACCAGTCATCACCCCAGCTAACGGGGTTGACGTGCTTCCTGCGAGTCCTGTCCCTCCAACTGGACCTTGGCCTCCTGTACCCAGGGGCCACATCCCAACAGTAGATCCCCCTGTCCCTACCCCCGCATGAGGCATAACCGGGGTCCCAACGCCTGCCCCCCTACCCTCCATGACCACATACCTGCCTGCGTTCCGCCTGAGGTTAACGGCGGTGGCTGGTACATCTGCACCATAGCCTGCAGTCCCCTTTCCAATGATGCAATCCTCTCATAAGCCTCCTGTACTCCTGGCGCCATCTGGTCATCACCAGAGCCTACTGCCACCTGCTGATCAGACCTACCGACAGAAGGAAGAGACACACACACCCCACCGCACTGCCCACTGGCAGCAACGGAGGGGTTGCCACAGCTGCCGGTTCCTCGGACTCGATCATCACTTGGCTACTTCTCCTGGCCCTCTGTGGTGTAGGGGACTCCCCCCCTATATCTTGCCGGGAGGCCGGTCGCCCGCCTTCCCTGCTGCCTTGGAGGAGACATCTCATCTTCCTGCTGCGAAGGGGCAGGTGTCAACTGAAGCGGGCTGCTCTACCCCCCTCCCTTCCCCCATTGGGGCAAAACTCCCACTACAGCAAAACCCCCAGCTGCTGGGTGCCCCCATGACTGCCCCTGGGGTGAAGGCTGACCCATCCCAAATACCATAGGGAAGGCACTCTGGGGCACCCCGCCCCCGGCAACTGGAATGGAGGAAGGTGGCCCTCCCTACCCCTGTACCCCCCAGTCTCCTGAGGGAGCACAGATACAGGCCGAACACTACCCCCCCTCCATATGCTTTCATCTCAGACCCATGGTAAGGGAAACCATCCCCCTGTTGGGCGATGCCCCCCCGCCATCTGGGGCTGAAATACCCCATGCACCATCGGCACCTGCGGGAGAGACCCCCTGCTAATTACCGGAGGGACTCCAACCCCTCCAAACCATGTGTGTCCCATCTGGTTGCCCGCACTTACACTCCCTTGAAAAGGCCCACCATTGTATCCTGCAGGAACTTGTAGCTGTGGAGTGGACATGCTCCCCCCTGCTGTCCACGAAGGGGCCTCAGCTGGTCCTGAAGCCACACCATCCTGTGATGCAACCCCCATTGGTGCCCAAAGGGGCTGTATGTTGCCATCACCCCCACATGGCCATCCCCCCAGGCCCGGTGGTCCGGACCCCATTACCACTCCTCCAGGGAAACCCAATGCACCAACCTGCCCCGCTGCCATCCCCCTAATGAGGGCCTCACAACCTGCCAGATGATCCTGCATGGCCCCGAGCACCAGCAGGGCAGATCCCCGTTCCGTCAATGCTTCATCACTCCCCTGATCCAATACCTGGTCCTCCTCGTTTACATGGGTTGCCTGCTGCACCCCCTCTGTCTGCCTTGTATTCTTCTTAGTTTTTGTCCTGCCCATCCTGAGAACAGAACCTTGAGGCACCACTCTGGTGCCCCTCACCTAAAACTGTCAGGGTAGGCCTCACCAAGGCCGCCCTGCAAGCCCTCGCAGAACCTGGAGCCCCCTATTGCCCGCCCTATGGGCACTGTTAAAATCCACGCAGGGGGACTGCTAATGCCCTGATGCCTGGCCCACCTATTCCCCACTCACTGAAGGGGAGGTGTCACCAAATTGAGAAGGAGGGAGGGCGATCAGACCATTCTGCCCACCCCCACTGCCCACAATGCCAGGTTGGGGTCTGCACGTGCACCCCTGTGTGCTCCAACCAATCCCCTCTCCCACATAGAAAAAGGGGGGGGTGCAACCAGGCCACACTGCCCATCCTGCAACCCACTCCCACAACCCAAAGTGAAGGGGGGGCATTCAAACTGGTAGGGAGGGGGAAGCAAGGCCGCTCCAAGAAGAAGGTGGAGTCTGCACCAACAACAATTCCTTCAGTCTCCCCAGCCCGCCTCCCTACCATGACAAAACCTTCACAAGCCCTGGAAGCTAACAGCAGAGCCGGCTTTCCACTCGCTGCGGCGCTCTGAATGGCGCCAAGCGAGCCAGCAGGTGGGAAGGCATGATGCAAGAGGCAGGACCCCAACGCCCGCTCTCATTGGCTGCCCCTGTTGCTGGGCAGATTACAACCGGGCTGCCGAGGTATCCTCGCCGCGGCCCGGCGTGCATGCCCCAGCACTCCTCCTTCCAGCGGCGCTGCCTGTACCCTGGAGGGGGAAGACTGCAGCCTCCATTAAACCCTCCTTGCTCCCTTTCTCTATGGGAGCCCAACAAACGCCCCTGGTGGCTGCCTAAAAGGCGGGCCAAGGGCCCTTTGCCATTTAGATGCCCAGGCACCCAGTGTCGTAAGATCCTGTTGCAGTTCCTCACAGTCTGCTCGTGTTTTAACTACCTTGAATAACTTGGTGTCGCCACATGTTTAAGCATTTTCCTGAATAGGGATGAACTTTAAGTATGTTCTTGAGTGCTTTTTGTAGCTACTTCTTATAGAGCTCTACAATCAAATGTGTTGATATTGGAAGGAAAAACACAAACATTACTTTTCTCTGCTTTCTTGAATAGCTATATGCCCACATAACTGGAGAATGGCATCTTATTGATGATGAAGGCAGCAGCATTCCTAAACCACCTCTCTCCTAATTGCACTCCTTTTTTACTCTGAAGGATCATGTTTATCCTTTAAGTGAAGAATATTTGAAGAGAATTGAGGTGGCAGCCTCCATATTCCCTTTAGAGGCTCTCTATCTGTCATTACACCTCCTGGCATATAAACCTACCTAAGTCAAACACAGCAGTTCCGTGACACCAAGTCCTTTATGTAATTGCATCCAGATGTTATTTATGTGTCTGTGTGCATGCATTTGGGATTAGAATTTACCTTGCAGAATATAAAGAGTCTGAGATGCGAGGGACCTGAAGTAAAGACTTGATTCTTAAAGTCTTATCACACTCTCTGTAATGCTACGTATATTTTTTGCAGTGAATGGAGGCTGGTCTTCATGGACTGAATGGTCTAACTGCAATGTGCGGTGTGGCAGAGGGTGGCAGAAGAGATCCAGAACCTGCACCAACCCTGCTCCACTCAATGGAGGTGCTTTCTGCGAGGGAATGTCAGTGCAGAAGATTACCTGCACTTCACTTTGCCCTGGTGAGAGAGAAGGATCATCCAAGTCTAACTCTAAATGTCACACCCGTAGAGGACCGCTGAGACAGATGGGGAACCAGAAGGCATTTGTTTACTTGTTTAAACTAGAGTTGAGAGTCCTATACTGCTTGGTTTGCTTGCAGTAGCAAAAACCTCTATAGCTTGATCCAACAGGGTTCTGAGTGCCCTCATCTCCTGTTGAAATCAGAAGGTTGTTCAGAGATTGTATAGTGACCCAGGTAAAAATATAGCTAGGTTGGAATGGGCCCTGGCATAGAAGATGGACATCCCCTCCTCCCTCTTTTGCATTAGTTTTTTTATTGCAAGACACAGCCAATCTACATGCTCAGAACATGAGCATGGACCTCTGCTGCATCACCTGCACATATGATAGCTATGTTCCTGGATTCATGGAATATGAAGGACTAAACATTTATTTAATTTTATTTATTTATTTTCAATATTTAGTCATAAAAATGCATGACAAAATCCAACCACAAATTAAAACAGCAGTCTCAAGGATAGAAAATGGCTTTCCCCCATGCCTCCCAATCCACCACCCACCCACTACCCTTCTCCCTCACCAAACTTCTGGCTGTACACTTCCTTCGAAAGGAAGGAAGGTCCAGGGACAAGCGGACCTCTGCCAGGAAGGAGTTCAACAGCCATGGAGCAGCCACCAAGAACACCCACTCCATCATTGCCACCCGAGAAACTCGGGGGATCTTGAGAAGAGAGCTCCTGGCCAGCAACAGGGGACGATCCAGGACCCAGTGGGGTGAGGGGGGTCATGCAGGTAAGTGGGGCCCAGACCGTGTAGGGCTTTATAGGTAAGAACCAACACCTTGGATCGAGCCTGAAAGACTATAGCCAGCCAATGCAGCAAACAAAGCACTGGTATTATATACTCACGGTGACCCGTCTCCACAAGGAGGCAGGCCACCGCATTCTGCACCAGCTGAAGCCTCCAATCCATTGCCAAGGGTAGCCTCATGTAGAGTGTGTTACAGTAGTCCAATCTTGAGGTGATGAAGGCATGGATGATAGTGGCAAGGTCGGAATCTGAGATATACGGCTGAAGCCGCAGCACCAGATGTAACTGGCCAAATGTGTTCCTTGCCACAGCTGCCACCTGAGCATCCAAGCGGAGCTGAGAGTCAAGGAGCACGCCCATGTCTATGAGCCTGACTATGAACCAGACTATGAACCTGAGGGACTAAGAAGGGGTGAACCCCATAAATTATGGGGGCCTCCAGCTCCCCAGTCCCACCAAACAGCATCACCTCAGTCTTGACAGGATTCAAATTCAGATGGCTCACCCTCATCCAATCTTCCACATCCACCAACCACTGAGACTGTCAGGCCTGAATCAGCTGAAAGTTTTATTTAGTTATTTATAATATTTCTATACTGCCCCCTCCTGCTCAATGGCAGCCCGGGGAGGTGTGCATCATATATAAAACATCAAACATAAATATACATAATAAAATATTACAATTAAGTTCCATAATAAAAGGGGTCTGGTAAAAAAAACAAAAAACAAAAAAAACATTACCCTTAAAACAAAACAAAAAACCCTCCCTCACCCAGTACCCATCCACTTCACCAAATGCCTGGCAAAACAGCCAGATCTTGCATTGTCTGTGGAAGGATGATCTGGAGAGAGGCAAATCTCCAATGGGAGCGAATTCCATAGTCACGGTTTGGCCACCAAGAATGCCCACTTGAATGTGGCCACCCAGGAAAGGTGGGGGTCCTCCAAGTGGGCGTCCCTGGCCGACCGCAGGGGCCGATCCAGAACATGAGAGAAGAGGCAGTCCCACAAGTAGGTAGGGCCCAAGATGTACAGGGCTTTAAATGTAATAACCAACACCTTCAATCGGACTTGGAAGTCTATAGGCAGCCAGTGCAGAAATGGGAGCACCGGTGTTATGTGCTTCCGGCAACTCAGCCCCGTGAGGAGGCAGGCCGCCACATTCTGCACCATCTGTAACCTCTGGGTCATCACCAGGGGTAGACCCACATAGAGCACATTTCAGTAGTCTAATCTTGAGGTGATAAATGCATGGATGATGGAGGCAAGATTGAAGCTCGAGATATACGGTTGATTACATTGAACCAGATGTAATTTACCAAGTGCACTCCTCACCACAGTTGCAACCTGATCATCCAGGCGGAGCTGTGAATCAAGGAGAACTCCAGTGCTCCGAACTGGAGGAACCAAGGAGGGACTGACCCCTTCAATGTTGGGGGCCTTCACTGCCTTGCCCTTACCCACCAGCATTACCTCCACCTTTATTTATTTATTTTATTTATTTATAAAACTTTTACCCTTCCCCTCATGCCATGCAGCTCGGGGCGTCTTCCAACAATTCTTTAAAACATAATAAAAACAATTTAAAACAACCATAAATATTATAAAAATAATTAATATACAGGGAAGACTAAAAACCAAAAATAGGTGGGGGAACTAAAACCCCACCCTACTCACCCTCCCTCCCAAAGGCCTGGGCGAACAGCCAGGTCTTACAGTTTCGCCAGAATATTAGTAGGCCAGGGGCCAGGCGAGCTTCCTCCGGAAGGGAGTTCCACAGCAGCGGTCCCACTACCGAGAATGCCCTCTCCATCGTGGCCCCCCGCTTAACATGGGGGACCTCCAGGAAGGCACCCCCGGCAGACCTTGTTGGGATTCAGTTTCAGACAGCTCATCCTCTTCCAATTCCCCACCATAGCCAGGCACTGGGTAAACACCAAGACTGCCAGACCTGAGTTGGATGAAAACGAGAGATATAGCTGGGTGTCATCAGCATATTGATGACACCGAACTTCAAATCCTCTCACGATCTCACCCAAAGGCTGCATATACACGTTGAACAGGAGACGGGACAGAATGGATCCCTGTGGGACTCCACATGTGACGGCCTGGGGGAAGATGTACAGTCCCCCAGTACCACATGCCACGTGGTCAACCGTGTCAAATGCTGCTGAAAGATCTAGTAAAATCAGGAGAGTGGACTGACCCTGATCCAACTCTCGGTGCAGATCGTCGACCAAAGCCACAATCGCAGTCTCAGTGCCATATTCCGGATGAAAGCCAGACTACAAGGGTTCTGGGAAACAGATGTGGTCCAAATGCCCCTGGAACTGCTGGGCCACTACCCGCTCAATAACCTTCCCAAAAAATGGAAGGTTAGAAACTGGCCAATAACTGGCAAGGGTGTCAATGGCAAGAGATGGCTTCTTGAGCAAGGGTCGAACCACAACCTCCTTCAGACACCTCATGTCCCTGTCCTCCATAAAGGAGGCATTGATAACCTCCACCGGCAATGGCCCCAGAGTCTCCCAGCTGGCTTTCACCAGCCAAGATGGGCAAGGATCCAGTTCACAAGTTGTGGCCCTCACAGCCCCCAGCAACTCAGTGGACGATACCTTCTGAAATTGATCCCACAAAACCAAACCAGACAGGACATTCATAACCTCAGTGTCAGCCGTAGGGGTCCGCAGTCACTGCACCCCTGCCTGTCAGCCCAGCAGGGGCAGGTTCTGGATGAGCGGGGTCAGAAGCGGCGTGTGTCGCCGATGTGGACGGTGGCCCCTCCCCCGGCGGCGACGTCAGAGTCAGGGCCGGAGTGCCAAGGCCCAGCCACGCCCCCAGCCCAGACGCAGCACTCAGGAATTCCCCTGTTGCGTTGCTCTGAGCATCTGTGAGCACGCACGGCGGTGGGGCTTGGGATATAAAGCCCAGCGCCACTTGCAGAGCGGCACTGGTGATTCAGAGACTGTCCCCCCATGAATTGAACCCTGTGGCATGTGCATTGTATGAGCAAGAGAGAGAGCGAGTACTTAACCCCGGGTGTGTTGAGACCCCTGAACCCCCTTCCGTGGAGTAACTGGTGAGTGAGAGAGTGTGTGATTGGAGGGCGATTCCCTTCTCACCCCCTTCTCCTGTGGGCTTAGTCTCCCTGTGCGCGTGGTTCCCTACCCCCTTTCCTTACTTGGTGTATTCCCCATTGACCACATCCTTCACCTTGGTCCTTGTCCTCCCATGCTCCCGAGCAAGTGTGTGTGTGGGTGCCCCTTGGGACGGATCTTGGCTCCCTGTGTCTCGAGCGCCCTATGATGATAGAGGCCTGTTCTCTCCTCAAGAGGTAAAGGCCATCACTCTATCCTGACGGGCATTGAAGTCCCCTCGTTCCCCTCTGAGACTAGGGTGCGACTCGGCAGTGAGTGGTACCCCAACGAGCGAGTGTTCCTTCCCCCTCCCGGTGACACTCAGACACATCCATTGCATTAAATGCGGCATCGAAATTGTGGTGCATAAGAGTGATTTTATCAGCAAAATAGTCGCTAAACGTGTCACAGTGAATACTGGAAGATTCCGGTTCAAGGCAGCGAGAGGCCGGACTGACCAGCCCCTTCACCACCTGAAAAAAATGAGAGGTAAAGTTGGGTGTCATTAGCATATTGATGACACCGAACACCAAACCCCCTCATGCACGATCTCACCCAAAGACTGCATATACACGTTGAACAGGAGAGAGGGCAGAATAGAACCTTGCAGAACTCCACATGGGAGATTCTAGGGAGATGAAGAATAGTTCTCCAGTACCACCCACTGAGTTCTCCTGGCCAGGAAAGTGCAGAACCACTCAAGAACAATTCCACCGACCCTAGTCCAACTGACGGCGAAGATCGTCAACCAACGCCACAAGCGCAGTCTCAGTGCCATAACACGGACAAAAGCTGGACTGCATGGGATAAAAAAAATCTGATGCGGTCCAAGTGCCCCTGAAGCTGCTGAGCCACCACCCATTCAATAACCTTCCCTAAAAAGGGGAGGTTAGAGACGCTGGCAAGGGAGTCAATGGGTACTTTCAGACATGACGCTAACCACCCTTTAACCACCCTTGGTGGTTATTTATGCATGTTGCAGGGCTGTATTGGTGCCCTATGCAGCCCTG
>QEPC01006601.1:1075089-1092894 GCA_003113815.1 Sphenodon punctatus | reverse complement strand
CCGTTTGACCATGCTTCCCGGGACCTTCCCCCGGCTAGCCCAGGAAGCGTGGTTCAAACGGACCCCATGTGGGGATTGACCGTGGCCAACATCTGGCGCGCCGCAAACAGACGTACGGGACACGGTGACCACAGGTGGGTATTCACCGTGGTTCACCGTGTTCTTGTAACGTCTGAAGACACCCATTGGGGCCATTGCTGTCTGGGGTTGTCAGTGCTAGGTTGTTGGATATCCTCAAAACTGCGTTCCCCGGCCCCTGCTCAAGAAACCATCTTTGGATGCTAACTCCCAGCCAGCTATTGCCCTGTCCCTTTTTAGGGAAGGTTATTAAACTGGTGGTTGCCCAGCAGCTTCAGGCTCACCTCAATGCTATTGGATTCCTTGACCCATTAAAGTAATGGTTTTGTCCTGGCTATAGCACAGAGACTGCACTTGTGACTTTTGTTGATGAGCTATACTTGGAGATCAACAAGGGGAATAATGACCTGTTGATCTTGTTAGACATTTCAGCGACCTTTGATACAGTTGATTAGGACTGAAACAGGTAGCCTTTTGCTTACTTGCAAGTAATTTTGCTATCATCAGCCAGGGGATCGGTTTAGCCCCCACCCCCCTGGGATATGTAGTCTGAAGGCTTGAAAACACCACTTCACCCATAGATGCTCGCCAGTCTTTAGACTATGATTCTCAGCATGCAGCAGGGTCTTCCACTTATATCACATCTTCCATAGATGGCTGACAGGCTTTTATACATGATGTCATACAAGTGACAGACCCTTTGTATGCTGAGAGTTGTAGTCTAAAGGGTGGCAAACTTCTATGGGTGAAGTGGTATTTTCAAGATTTCAGACTATCCCAGGGATGCGGGGTCTAAACTAATCCCCTGGCTGATGCTGCCACGGTAAACACAATCCAGGGCAGAAAAGGGGAAATGGAGTGAGCTTACGTCATCCTCCCTTCCTTCTGCAAGCAATTCCAGTGCCTGGAGAAGGCAAGTGGGGCTGGTCTGGGGCTAGGGGCTGAGCTGGCATCTGGGACTGGCTGATAGCTGCTGGACACTAGCTCCCCCCTTCCAAATCTGGGGGGGGGGGAAGCTTTGCTTGAGGGATTACTTGGTACTTGACTCCTTCGGTAGTCTGTAAACCAAGGACAATAGCATTATCCTTGGCTCATTTAGAGGAAAATCGAACACTGAATTACCAAGTCCTATGGTTGATGATGGGGTGTTGCTGACGTGACTACGTGACCTAGAAGGGATGAAAGGGACTGCTCTTGAGTGGTTCCATTAATTCCTGTCAAGGAGATCTCAGCAGGTGATGATGGGAGACTGCTCATCATTCCTTTGGGACCTCCCCTGTGGGATCCTGCAGGTTTCTATCTTGTCTCCCCCATTGTTCAATATGTATCTAAGGCTGCATATTGCATATTTCTCTAAACTCATTCTGAGGTTTGGAATGAGGTGCCATCAGTATGCTGATGACATCCAGCTCTACCTCTCTTTTTCATCCGACCCAGGTTCTGCAATCTCAGTGCTTACCCAGTGCATGGATGTTGTTGGGGATGGGATGCGGGTGAGCCAATTGAAGCTGAATCCAGATAAGACTGAAGTGATTATTATTGGTCAATTGTGTGACTTGAAGGGGATTGGAAACCCTGTTATTGAAGGGGTACGGTCCTCTGGTTATTCAGGTTCACAGCCTTGAAGTGCTTCTGAACCCTTTGCTGCATCTGAACCACCAGGTTATGGCAGTGGCCAGGAGTGCTTTTCACCAACCTCATCTGGTTAGTAGGCTGTGTCCCTTTCTTTTTCATTCCAATTTGGCCACTATCATCCATGATTTCATCACCTCAAGGCCATTCTACTGCAGTGCCCTCTACGTGGGCCTGGCATTCGTGAATGTCCAGAAGCTGCAGCTGCTGTAGAATGCAATGGCCTTGCTCTAGGGGTGGGTCACCATGACAATATTACACCTGTGCTTTACAGTTTGCACTGGTTACCTATAACTTTCCAGGCAGAATTCAAGGTGTTAGTTTTGACCTTTAGAGCCATAAATGGCCTGGACCCCACATATCTGAGACCACCTTTCATTCCATGCTCCATTACAACCCCTGCAGTCAGCTGAGAGTGCTCTCTTATGGGTACCACCTGCTAATGTTGTTCATAAGACAAGGGTCCACAGAGAGGTATTCTCGGTTGCTGTGCCTATATTATGGAACTCCCTTCCCCTAGAGGTCAATCAGAGCCAGAGGATTTTTCAGAGGCAGCGTAAACCTTCTCTTTTTGGTATAACGTTTGAGAGGCAGGGTTAGGAACTGAGGTGGGAGGGTTTTAAATGAGGTTTTTAAATGGGGTTTTATTGTATTTTTATTATGTATGTTTTTATTTTTCTGTAAGGTGCCCTGAGCCTTACGGGAAAGGTGGTGTAGAAATTTGAATGAATGAATGAATAGGAAAGGAATTATGGGCAAGTAGTAATGTGGCAAAGGGTACAATACAGTATTGCAGTAAATTGGTAATCTGGATAACGGGGAGCATGTCACTTCCGGCAGCGTGGGGAGCATGTAAACACTCCCCGTGTGGCTTTTCTCTCAACGTGGGACTCAGTGCCTTGTATAAAAAGCGGCCTTAGTTCCATCTCTACTAAATACCTTTTGTGTGTGCTCAGTACCTTTTGAATAATACGTTTTCCATGTACAGAAGGTTTTTGGTTAATTGCCCATGCAACAAATGCCATATGTGTCATACAGAACAGAAGTCAGGGAGTGTGTGAGAATGGCGCACACACACACAAAACACCCAGGAAAGGAAGTGGAATAACAGGGAGTCAAAGGGAATGGGGGTCAAAGAAATGGGAGTCAGCTGTGGTAAGTGGGTTAAATAATAGGACTGCTTCTTCAGATAGCCCATCAGTCTTTTGAATCCGTTATTTGACTCAGGACCCTGTTATTGTAACTATTTCTACTTCCTCCTGTCATTCCACCCACTTCCTTGATCCTGCACATTCTTTGTATTCATGCCTATTATTCCAACTATTCCATTTACTGCACTTGACGCCTTTCTCATCATTTTACACCCTCTTGCTTTCCCCATGTACTCTGAAAGCTGCAACTGTGTTGTATTATTTCACAGTCACTTAATTGGATGTTGGAATGACAATAGTATTTATTTAGAAATTGGCACTGCTGTTGCCTTCATTCCTTCCAATGGCCATTTCATTTTTAAAAATTTAATGTGTACCCAACTTAAAGTTTTAAATTAAATATTTGTATATGACTGTACCCAGCTTCACTGTGCTTTGTGAGGGCAGTGGGGACTAGTGTGTAAGAGGGAAGGTTGCGAGCCATTAGTCAGCTGTCCTGTTTTCCCCAACCAAAAAGGAAAGGATAGAGGGAAAGGAGGCAGTGAGGGGCACGCTCATGCACTCCTGTCTCCAGCTTCAGTGTTGCCCCCAACCTCCAGAGGAAGAGGATTGGGGATGAAAGATGAAGCCCCCAACCTGCAGAGGAAGAGATTTGGGGCTGAAAGACGAAGGCAAAGTGTGGGTGCATGGAGCCTAAGTTGTAAGTGAGCACAATATGTGAGACTGTACAATGTCTTGACTGCTAACATGGTACGGACGTTAAGGCAGGAGCCTTAACTTGCAATGTCCATGCTTTTTAGTGCATGGTTGAATTTGCAAGAACCTTAACTCTTCTTGTAAACCAAATTTTTTTTCACTATGGAATATGAAATTCAGTCAGATTTTATGTTTCAGCACTAGACTGGGCATTCAGTATTCTTGGTCAGACAGTTGGAGTGTGTGTGTTTATTCAATAGAAGAATATGAATATTGAATATATTTTCTCATGGTCTGATCTGAAGCTCTTTGAAGACAAGGAGGAAGCCTTTTGATTGACTTCTATGAGCTTTGAATCAGATTCTGGATCTTAAAGAGTTTTTAATGCATCCCCTTTTTTGAAAGTGCCTTGGTTCTCATGCATAACAGATGAGAATAAAGTCAGATGAAATTGGACAGGAGTTTGTGGAAGACCTTTTAAGGTATAAGGGGTAGGAAGTGGGACTCCAAGTCAGTCAACAGAGTTTGATCCTGAATTTCTCATAGGTATTTTTCAGAGGCTTACAAGAACAGCTGTTCTCATTTCATGAATAGCAGCACCAAGGTTGGTTGAGCCCTCCTTACGTGAGCCTCCTTTGAGTAGAAATTTGAAGAACGCTACTAAGAGTCGTTCTAATAGCCATGTTATTAAGAAAAGTTGATCAAATTTCCTCTAGTATCTTTTTTGGCTGTAATGTTGACTTCACTTTTTGACCTAAATAGTTGGATATTGGTGCTGTCCTCTCTTCAGTAAAGATGGTTAGGAATTTTCCTAAGAAACGATTTCATGACATAAAAATTAGTTACTTTAAAAATCTAATTTTTCTCCAGGAAAAGATCATTTTTTATTAATTTGCTGTTGGAAAATTTGACCCAGAATATTTCATGTCCATCAATAAAACAAAACAAAACATTTCCCATGAGGCTTTGGCACCGTGCTATTAAGAAGGAAGGAACTGATTAGTCAAAAGAGAGGTTGTCATGCATGTATCACAGGATAAGTCAACTAGCCGCGATAAAGGCCCATGATGGGAGTACTGACAGGTCTGCTTTTTAAAATACTGACTCTTCCCTTGCCTCAGAATAAGTTTCATGCCTGTAATTTGGGGGAGAAAACATTAGAATCTTGATTTTATTTTCAGATTCTTCTGGATCACATTTGCTAAATCAATTTATCAGACAATATCTGGAGGACCTTTAAAATCAAATATCTGTATGCCTTGAAACACAGCTCACCTTCTACATATGCATATAGTGAGTTTCATACTTAATGCTGCCATCACTGAGGCATCAGAGAATGAGATTTAGGTTTCTTTAGTAGAATTAGGAACCACCTGAATCAAATTTTGGGTAGGTGAATTTTGATACAGTGTTATAACACTAATAATATATTTTTTTTCCTGTTTAGTGGATGGCAACTGGGAAGTATGGAGTGAATGGTCAGTCTGCAGCCCAGAGTGTGAGCATTTAAGAATTCGGGAATGCACTGCTCCACCTCCAAGAAATGGAGGAAAATTTTGTGAGGGCTTGAGTCAAGAATCTGAGAATTGCACAGAAGGGCTTTGCATTCAAGGTAGGTGGCATAGAAGTAGCTACATCCTTTTATGTGTTCTCTGAAGGTGGTGTCTTCTAAAAGGGATACTTACATTGTGATTCTGTCAAATATAGCTGCATGACTCACATTAAAGTATTTTAGATTCTTACAATGTAAATCCTTACATGAGTAAGAATACATTTTCAGGGTGCTGGTTATCTGCAGCTTAGAAATGCATTTCACTCTTGGCTTTTGCTTAGGGCCTGAATCAAATAGCTTTGAAGTTAGTGGAAAGGCTCACATTGACTAGAAGGGGATTTGGATGAGGCCCGTAGGTAATAATTTATCAAGGATCGCTAAGCCTAACCTGTCTGCATAAATCAGGCATGCTTTTCCTCACTACAGGAGAAGGCTGTTTTTAAGACTCTCAGAGAGTTGAGGGAAATGGATTTTTGAATCCCCACCCTCGTTCCCAGCTGTCACCATAGGGGAATGGCTGCGGTAGGTTATGGTGACTGGATCCTTTAGCTGCCCCCTTCTAGACTGGGATGTGGAAGCTGAATTCCCTACTCACCTACCACCTATACCAGGGACGTAGTGGAGCTAGCTCTAGTGACTAGGGGTGTTTTTACATGAGAGTGGTGGGGAAGGGGGACCATGGTCAGTACATGGAGTGGGTGCAGGGCATCCACACCCAGGAAGTGCATGAGAAATGCTTCGGATCCCCACATGGCTGCCCCATCCACACACTGGTCACCCAGTCCCTGCATGGTGGAATTCTGGATTTTTCAGGAGTGCTCCATTCAGGAACTGTGTGACTGGTGGTGGATCACAGGAATGCACTTCCCGACACACCAACTTCAAATGAGTAGCTTTCACATGGACTGTGGTGAGCCATGTGTGAAGCCATCTCATTTAAAAACATCCTAGGAGACTGAGGGTGAAAACAGACATGACGCTAACCACCCTTTAACCACCCTTGGTAGTTATTTATGCATGTTGCAGGGCTGTATTTGTGCCCTATGCAACCCTGCAACATAGATAAATAACCACCAAGGGTGGTTAAAGGGTGGTTAACGTCATGTCTGTTTTCACCCAAAGACGCTGATCCCCACTCATGATCTTGAAAGATGCAGGTAGGTGAATTTAGTCATCATGACATGGCTCCCTTGATAAAAGAGAGCCCAGAGCAACTGTGCTCTTGCCCCCTTTCCCAAAGTTAGTGATGCCGTAGGATCCGGTGGGAAATTAGCTACTAAAGCTTTTGTTAATGAAACAATTTATTGTATACTTTAGGTTTTGACACCCATCTTTCCCTAAGAGTCACTCCCTGAAATATGAATACTGCATTGGAACTAATCTTTTCACTCTCTACATTCACTCCTTTCCCTCCATGGAATTACATGGGGGGGAAATGTAGCATGGTCGTGTCCACAAAGCATGGGTCAACTTCTGCTCTCATTGGTGTCTGTGTAAAAAAAAGAAAAAAGGGCGGGGGGGGGGAATGAAATTCACAGCTCTGCATGCAGCTTTGAACACCATCTGGTAGGGTCTGGCTGCTGCCATGTTCAAATGACCAAGCAGCCTGAAAAATCATCAATCTTGCTGAAATATCAGTCATGAGATATGGAATATCCAGGGATGCATACCCTTGATTTGAGTGAGAAATTACCAAGTTTATTCTTCCTATTCTTCCATATCTGTGAAATAATATGACCACTAGAGTGTTTTTAAAGAAGCAGCATTGCCTAGTGGATGAGCTTCTGGCTGGGAATTTAAAGACATGAGATCCTTTCCAAGCTCAGACAGTGCTCTGCTGCATGGCCTCACTGCTTTGTGCCTCAGGTTTCCCACTGTAAAATAGAAAAATGCTTCCTAAAGCATTTTAACAAGTGTAGATGAAATTAAGGATTCTTGGAGGAAAGGTTCAGCAGTATTTAGCAGTTCCAATAGGAAAGATTTGCAATCTTGTACTCAGAAGGTCCCTAAAAGGCTGACTACCAGAAACTGGACAATAGGGAATGACTCATACTTTAAATGAGTCCGTGTTGCCTCATGGACAGGGTGTTTGAATTTGGCCTAGGAGACTTGGATTCAAATCCTTTCTTAGCTATAAGCAAGTCACTGGGGCCAATCGCATGCAGGCACAGGTGTGGGCAGGATCCACAGGGCATGGGATTGGCCCCCGTCTCTTATCTTCAATTATACATCAGTAGAAAGGGAATAATAATGACTCACCACACAGGGGTGTTGTGAGGGTGAACTAGTTAAGGATTGTGAAGCATTCTGAGTACTGTATGTGCTAGATAAATGCTAAGTAGTAATCATATAATTGTCCTGTGATTTCCTGTATCCTTCCTCTATAGCACCCAGTTCTGGTTCTGTTAGTGACAGGATGTGAGGCTAGATGGACCATTGGGTCGATTTAGGATTGGGTTGAAATTGCTGTTCTATTTTCACGGAACATTTTTGCAAAAATGGAACAGCAATCTTCTAGTCTAATCTTTCCTGATCAGAAAAAAAATGTCATTTGTGCATGAGCAAAATGGCTGCTGCCCATACTCAAAGTGGCAGTGGTCATAGCCGTGCATTCTTCTGAGCTCCCTGGACATCACTTCAAGACTCTGGGGTAATTCCCCACCTCAACCACTAAGTGGCAGAAGACCATCACAAAATCCTGCTGGAGCATGCTCATTGCAGAACACCCCCTAGATTTCAGTGCACCACCAGTCTAACACCTGCAACAACAGCTTTGACTCCAAAAATCAGCAATTTAACTAGTTAAATTACAAAGGCAACCTAAAGGCAACCCAACACTCTCCTATAGCTAGGAACTAGGAGACCTCAACTAGGGTTAAAACCCAACAAAATAGTGTCCAGGAATGAGCCAAGCAACTCCTCTGCTGGGTGGGTTGAAGTGATGTCCACTGGAGTTCATAGAAGGAAAATTCCCAGGTAAGAGAAGCAATTTTCCTTTCTCCCGAGCTCCCTGGACATCACTTCAAGACTCTGGAAAACTAACAGAGCAGTCACCTCCAACAAAACCCATGGGAGGGGAAAAGGAGGAGATGTGGCTCAAATCAACTATTTACAATTGGGGGGGGAGGGTTATTGCAGAATACTTTGCAGAACCTGGCACCCAAAGGCTGCCTCAGTGGACACCAAGTATGTATCTTATAATGCTTGGTGAAGGTGTACAGGGAAGACCATGTCAACGCCCTGCACACTTCTTCATAAGGTGCCCTAGATCTAAAGGCCCGTGAGGTGGCTGCACCTCAAAGAGAATGCGTGTCAATGCTCTGTGGAGGCAGAAGAGTTTGCACCTGATAAGCTTCTGAATACCAGTTGTAACCCACTTGGCTATTATTGTCTTTGAGGCTTTCCCCTCCTCCCCCCCTTTCACTAGGACAACAGTTGACAAACAAGGCTGAGGACTTTCTAAAGCCCTCTGCTTCTGTAAATAAATTTTTAGCACTCTTCTAATGTCCAGTTTGTGCCAGAGAACCTGCTGCGAGTGGAAAGGTCTAGGACAAAAGGATGGGAGGAAGATCTCCAGGGCTCTGTGGAACAGAGTCTTTACCTTAGGGATGAATGCTTGGTCTAACCTTAAGGTGACTGACTCCTTCTTAAATATGCAGAAAGCCGGATCGATGGACAGGGCACCCAGTTCCGATACCCTCTGAGCTGAGGTAATGGCTACGAGGAAGCACGCTTTGATAGTTTAAAAATACAAGTATACTTCCAGTAGGTGCTCAAAAGTAGAATGAAGAAAAGCCTTTAAAACCTCATTAAGATTCCAAGTAGGGAACCTGTGAAAAATAGGAGGGAATATTAACTTTGTTCCAGCCAAAAATCTTTTCATATGCTGATGGGACCCCAATTTGGAACCTGAAGTAGCTCCCACAATGCTGTCTATGGCTGCCACTTGTCTAGAGAGATTTCTGGGTTTCAGATCCTTCTGGAGACCTGCTTGAAGGAATTCTAAGCAATTTTGACATCTGCTGCGCATGGTTCTATAATTGCTCTCTGTACACCAGTTAGCAAAGACTCTTCAGGTTGATTGATAAATTTGTTTGGTAGAATCCCTTCTACCTCCTAACAGCGTGTCCAAGACCTGATCAGAGTAGCCTAAGTTCTGGAGGGATCGCCTCTCAATAGCCAGACTGTCAGGCAAAACTGTCGGGGTTTGTCGTCAGTGAAAGGTCCCTGTGAGAGAAAGTCTGAAGACAAAGGGAGCCTCAGAGGTGGAGCTATGCTGAGCTCCCCCAGATCTGAGTACCATGAACATCTTGGCCATGCTGGAGCTATAAAGATCACTCTGTGATTCAAAGACTTGATCCTGACTACCGTCTTCCCTATGAGGGGAAAGGGAAGGAAAGTGTAGAGGAGGCCTGCACTGTCGGTGAACACTGTCAGTTCAGAACATTGATTCCCTCCAAACCAGGACACCTGTTCCTTGTGAAGAATCTGGGAACCTTCATGTTGGTCGATGACTGGGGTCCTGAAGGTGTTTTCCATGAGTCTAAATGTCTCCTGGCTCAGTGACTACTCTCCCAGATCCAGACGCTGTCTGCTGAGCCAGTCTGCTTCCGTGTTCTCCACGCCTCTGATGTGCAGAGCCTGAAGAGACTGGAGATTGGATTCCGCCCAAGACAAGATCTTCATCACCTCTAGGTGAAGAGCGGAGATACTGAGTCACCCTCGTTGTTCACATAAACTTTGGCTGAGATATTGTCCGTGTACACAAGGACGTTTTAGTTCTTCAGTATGGGCTTGATGTGGAGAAGCACTAGATGAATGGCCCTTGGTTCTGGTCAGTTTATGTTTCTTCTTGATTCTTCCAATGGCTAGGTCCCCTCCATGTAGCTCTTCTCCAAATGAGCACCCTAGTCGTACAGACCTGCATCTGTGGTCAGGATGTTTTTTGTGAGCTCCACCAGGGGCATCTACTTCTGAAAATGCATGTCGAGGAGCCACCAATCTAGGGAGGTCTTGCCCTCAATGACACCCAGAGCGTCGGGTTGAGCCCTTGGGAGATCGTCAGTTGGAATCTTCCTATTTTGAGTATGGGCAGCAGCCATCTGTGCATGCACAAATCAGCCTGGTGGCCATCTTGCATGCACATGGCCATTTAAAAAAAAAAAATCTGTTCTGATCAGAATCAGACAGAATTCAATCCCCAGTTCTGATCGGAAATCAAAATGGGCGAAAATTGGGGGTCACCCATCGTCTGATTCAGTGGGTTCTTATAAAATGTGCTATATGGCTGCTAGGTATCAGTGTTATTGTAAAATAGCAGGTTTAGGTAAACAGAAACTCTGAGACTGAAGCAAAACAAGTTAGAATAACGTATTTCTGTTTCCCTTTTGGTTTTGGGTGTACCCTTTGTACTATTTGTCACAGCAAATAAGACAGAGTCTACCCTATTCTGCCTGGGAAAGGTTCCTGCAACTGTACTAGTGCTGATAGTAGTTTGGTGTGATCAAGACATTTTTTACTCTCTCATTCACAACAGCTTGTGCTCCATATAGCTTCATCCCTATAGATGTATGTGCTTCACCCAACATTGGCACTACTTTCTATCAGGCAGGGCACTTAAACAGTTTTACCATTGCAGTGCTCGCTCGCTGTTCCACAGCCAAATTCTTCATTGGTGCATCCTCACTGTCTCTAATGTAGTTTATTCTTATTTTATTTTATTACATTTTTATGCCACCCTTCCCATAGGCACAGAGCAGCTCACAAACCATAAAAACAATAAAATACAAGTAAAAAACCCCAAACCTTCCCACAACCCACAGCAAAACCCACCCAGTACCATCTCCCCATTCCCCACATCCAAACCCCACACCACTACCCCAAACCCACACCCAATCCCCTATCCCTGCCCACCAAATGCCTTTGCAAACAGAAAAGTCTTACATCACCTCCAGAAGACACTCATGTTCAAAGAAACCTCCAGGGGAAGGGAGCTCCAAAGTATTGGGGCAGCAACCGAGAACACCCCCCTGTGAGCCCTCGTCATGTTTATTTTATTTATTTTAAAAATGTGTTACCCTGCCCCTCCTGTCATGTGAACAAGACTAACAGATGGTACCCACGGTAGGCACTACTGTTCAGTCACAAGGACAGGTAGTCTCTCAGATATGTCATTCTCCATCAAGACTTCAACCGTTTCCACCCTACTATAAATTTGAGCCTTGACCGTTCTACAACACATATACATTTTCTTTATAACACAGTGATATGAAAGAACTTTTTAACAACCTCCCTATATAGGAAACCTACAGACCGTCATTCTTACCTACATGCCACGAGTTACCACCCAAAGCATATCTTCAAATCCATAGTATATAGTCAAGGGTTGCAATATAACCGTATCTGCTCTGATCCTCTTGACTGTGACATGCATCTAGGTGAATTTAAACAAGCATTTTTGAACCTCAAATACCAATCACAAACATGAACAAATACATAGGGCATGCAACATACCACAGCAACATCTGCTCCATCACAAGAAACACAACAGAACACCTTTGATAATCACATACAACCACCATTATAACAGGTTTAAATGTATCATAAGGAACCTGCAACCCATCCTCGATTAGTGATGACAATTCCAAACAAGCAATGAGTGGCAAACCTATTCTAGCCTACAGACAGCCTCCTAATTTGAAAAGGTTCTTAATTAGAAATGGACCTTTACAGAGACTCACACATCAGGGCACCAGATCTTGCAACAAACCTAGATGCCAGCTACGTCCACTCATCCACTCAGACACCGTTGTTACAGGACCTAAAAACATCAGCTACAGAATCAGAGGATCCTACACATTCACCTCTGCTAGGGTAGTATATATGACATTTTGCCGAAAGTGTCCTTCTATGACTTACATTGGCCATACAGGACTATCTTTTAGCATAAGAATTAATGGACGTTAACTTGATATAAGAAGGAAGAATGTACATAAACCGGTGGGAGAACACTTCAGTCTACCTGACCATTCAGTCTCAGACCTCAGGGTGACTGTCCTTAAACAAATTCATACCAGGGGTCATTTACAATGTGAGATAGCAGAACAGGAATTAATAAATCAATTTGATTGTTTTAAACTTGGATTAAATAGGGATTATAGATTCTACTCACATTACAAAGAATGATCTGACCTCACTCAACCCCATGGATAGTTTAAAAACATTCCACAGTTTCAACTATTATATGTCTTATTATAGACACCGGTATCCTAGGATATACCAGCATTATAGTCATATGCTCTGGAGTCTTACACTCTGATGTCTTGTCTCACACTACACCTTTAAATCAGAAGTTCCATTTAACTAAAATGCTGAAAGACATTTAAGAACCAACATTAATTAATACTGTTATTATCTTAAGCTTGCAGGAATGCAAAGGTTTCTAGGGATTCATAAAATTTATCCAGAATGGGATGTCAGAATGAGTATGGGTGCCCAGTTCACATTGAAATTCCATGGGATTTTGGTGCCTAACTTTCCTAGGGTGCAAATCAGCCACCATTAAAGTCAATGTGAGTTTTCCATTGATTTCAATGGGTGGAGGTTTGCAGTCTTAGTATCTGTTGAAAACTGCAGTCCTGTTGTTTTTAAAATGGCATAAAATTATATTTCTCACTCCTTACTTGTGTGCCCAGTATTAGTGTGGTATTCCAGCCACTGACTGGTTAGAATGACAAATGAGGAGACAGGGAAGAAGTTAACTGGTTCCCCCCCCCCCCCAGGGCCAGCCTTACCGTAAGCGGGGCCCAGGGCAGGGAAGAAATGCAGGGCCCTATACCTTCTGCTGGCAGCTTTTCCTGGCTCAGGCGGTGCTCCATGGCACAGGGGTGGCGCGCTATCCAGGCCTGGGCTCGGGGATGGGTGGAGGAGCACTCCCCTCCGCCCATCCCTAAGCCTGAGTGGCCATACAGATTCTGACCGGATCACTTACCTGATCCACTGCTGGTGCCGGTGCCACTGTCCCCGCTGCTGCCTCTGGCCTCAGCCCCGCAACGCCCCCCCCCCTTCCGCTGCCTCACACAGTCTCTTGGCCAGGGGCAATGAGGGAGAGAAAGGCAGAGGCCCCACCTTTCCCTCAGTTCCCCTGGCCGAATCAGCCAGGCAGGCAGCGGAGGGGGCCAGAGCCGTGAGGGAGAGGTGGGGCCTCTGCCTTCTTCTCCCTCACTTCTGGTGGAAGTGAAGGAAGAAGCAGAGGCCCCACCTCTCCATCACTCACTCCCCCCCCCCAGTGCCTGTCAGTCTCTCAGCCAGGGGAAGTGAGGGGGGGAGGGGCCTCTGCCTCTCATTCCCCCTGACTGAGACTGTGCTGGCAGTGGAGGGGGGGGCGTGGAGTGTGGGAGAGGTGGGGCCTCTTCCTCTCCCTCACTCCTGCTGCCCCCCCACCAGATCCGATTAAAAAAAGCAAAAACAATAAAAGCCCAAACCCGTGCCACCCCCACCCCCCAAGCATGGGGCCCTGGACGGTTGCCCCTAACCACCCTGTGGTAAGGCCAGCCCTGTTCCCCCCTTCTCTGATGTATAAGAAATAAGTAGTAAGAGAATAACAGAATAAGTAGTGTAACAGAATAATAGAAGAACAGGATAATTCAGGATAACAGAATAACTTCTTATTCTGAATAACAGAAAAAGTAGTGGGATCCTGTTGGTTGTGGAATTCATTAGCTGTTGATAAACAAGTCTTCCCAACCCCATGGTGATTCTGCATACTGTGTGGGAAAAAGAGTTAATCTCACACATAGCAGGGAGAAAAGGCACAGAGGCTTGTTCTATCCTGCATTTCTTCATGTGAGTGTACACTATGTGTATCAGTGGGTAATTTCAGATGTTACAAAAATGCCTTTCACTACAGTGGACCACAGTGGATCCCCTATGGTGGCAGCATTCCCGTGAACATCTGTTTCACCCCTGTCAGATGTTCACCACAGTGAATCTCTGGCAGGGGTCAAACCTAACCACGTTTCTGGACCTCCGGCCGGCCAGAAGTTGAGAACCTTGGTAAGAGTGGCCACGATCCAGAAAAGGGGAAAAGTAAAGTCAGTTACCTTGCCCCAGTCCAGAATCGCACCCCGAACTATGGTACGGGATCAGGCGCAGCAGCCTCATTAGCCGCCACGTCCACCCGTCTCCCCGTGGGCAGGCGGCCGAGGGAGCACAGGGGGTGGGGCTGTGCAGCCGCACATTTCACCGTGCAGCCCCGCCCTCTCCCTGATTCCCCACAGTGATGGAACCGCCATGTCTGCAGGATGGCCGGCTTCATCACGAACTGGGATCTGAGAGAGATCCAGGTCCGGGGTTCAGTGTGGTGGACCTCTGGGCCCGTCTCGTCTGAAAATACCTAGTGTGTCCAGTGAATAATCATTTCCCAGCTGTTAGTATGGGCGGTCTTCTCAGGTGTATGTAATGAAGGTAGTGTATGCAAAGATATAGCTGTGCCGATTACTAGCTAATTATATGGCCCCCTTCACCTGTGTGAGGATTGCTTTAAAATCCTAGAGCTTTTTGTTGTTGTTTTTACTTTAAAAACAAACAAACAAACAAACAAAAACAAAAAACCGTCCTTAAAGTCAGCTCACACTGATATTGTTAACACAACTGTCTTGGCTATCCTGTTCCAGTAGTAGAGTTGGGGGTGGTATTGGGATTGTCTCAAAGGAGCTCATACCAGGAGATGCATTAAGAGGAATTTGTATTTCCCCCCCACTTGTTCCTACAGATGCCACCCCAGAAACTTTTTCTCCCAGCGATAAAGCAGATTTCTTTCAGAAGAGATTAGTGCCCTTCGTTAAGTTGAGATCCAAGAAAAGGAAATGCCACTGGGAGCTGAAAGTGGACATAAAAAAACATGTTGCAAATTCATTTTCCATGTCAAGAATAAAAAAAAAAAATTAGCAAAAGAAAAAACCCTGACTTTTGCCAAAGACAAAAATAAGATCTTTGATTGGAGAGGCAGATGCAGTGCAGCCAATTTGTTTATTTATTCTCTCTTTCTTCTTATTGAATTTAGTACCAATGAAAGATGCCAGATTGGTAGTCCTGTAAACTAAGGGCATGTGGTTTATCTACAGAAATTAATACAGCTTGGCTTACACTATTGCTGCCTTTATACCACTCCCCTACTGATGAGTCTCTTCTTTACAAACAGAACTCCAGATCTAAAGGGTACAAGGAAATTCATATCCTAAACTCATTCAGTCCACTTGCAAGTAGATGCTGGTGTTTTTGTGATGTGGAACTTGGGTATTTAGAACCTGGAAGAAAGCCCTCCAGCTCTGTTCAAATACACTTTCACATAGCTGTGACACAGTAACTTTTGTTCCATTATGAAGGTGCTTTTCGTTTGTATTTAGTTCATTTACATTCTAGAAACTACTACTCATTTGGCTAATTGCACGAGAGCATTCAGGAAAGGCAAAAACTGTGCCCACACAGTGGACTTTCATGTTATAGATGCTAGACATGCACACAGTCCCTGTAAAATGTTAATTATCTGTGTGTTAACATATAAAGAGCAGTCTAATTCTCACAGTCAGTTCTTGTATAACTATTTTGCTTGGAAACAATTTAACAAACTCTTGTAATCAGTAAGGACATGATCTCATTCAGGATGAGGCAGCTGACCTCGTATGCATTACTGAGACCTGGCTGGAAGAGGCTTATGGGCTTGTGCTAGCCCAGTTAGTGCCAGTCAGGTACTCGGTGCAGCTTCAGCCTAGGATTTGGAGCTGGGGGACTGGAGTGGTGGTGGTCTGTCAAAGGCATCCGGTATCCGACTTATCCAACGTGGAATGTGCCCATCTTGTGTTTGAGGCCTGGGGTAGGGCTGAAGTGGCAACTCCTTTTTCACGCCGATATTTCATTTTGCCATTTCAGAATTGCACATGACTGTCTTCAGCTTTTCTGTCAGCATTTTGCTAATTTAGTGCCCTTTGCTTTGCAACATTGGAATTATCAGAATTGTTGTCAATCAATCAATCAATCAATCAATTCAATTTATTTACGTGACCAAAGGTCATTGCATAACAGCTTACAATAAACAAACATAAAAGATAAAAACAAACAAACAACCAGCTGTATAAACAGTAAAATATAAAATTTTACAAAGAAAATACGTACAAATGACCCATCCCCTGTGCCATGATTCAAATTTAAAGATCAGTTTTCCATAGGTAATTTCCACTACCATCCACCTTTAATTTGTACTCCGCACTCTCTCGCCTACGGCGACTCGAGGCGGCTTACAGAAAAGGAAGAGCATACAAAACAACAATGCCAATTCAATACCAGACACACTGGCCAAAAATATCAATTACAACATATTTCAATAACAAGGCATTTCTTAACACAAAACCTAACATAACAAAGCATATAACATAATCTCCCCCTTTACCCAAAACCTCCCCCCCCCACATAACCCAATACAACAATAACCAAAAACTACCCTATCCGTACCCACGATAGCCCATCCATATGCTCCCTCCCTGCTGCCACCAGGGAAGGAGCCCATCAATCCCCACCCCCCCATCTTCCTGCTCTCACCAGGAGAGGAGGGACCGTCATCCACAACCCAAAACAATAATATAATCGTAATACAAAATATCACAAAAACAACAATCATAATAGAACCACATCAAAATTATTAAACGGCATCACACACACCACTCCCCTGCACCCACCCCTGCTGCCACCAGGGGCAGGTGCCATCCCCCCCTTACCTCCCCAATACAAAACCAAACTTACAATACCCCAGCCCCTACATCCCCAATGTTATGAAGCAATTTTTTGAAAAAATAGTATCAAGCTCAAAAATTCAGGAGTCTGTGGCTAAACAAAGCTAGCAGACTTAGGCAGTTCTCTGTGACGGATACACAAGTGGCATTTTATGCTGCTTCTTATTGAAAGAAAAAACTCTCTTACATTTAAGCAGTTTTTCTCTAACTTAGAACCTTAGCATTATCAGCAATTTGAACTCCAAGCACAACTGATGCAAATTAAAGGCAAGAATCAGAAACTTAACAACATTGTCTGTAATTTCTGGAGATATACCAGTCAAAATAAGTTCAAGCAGGCAGAAACTTGACCTGCCAGGATATTTCACAAGAAATGGAGTCAGGTATTGGGTCCTCAGCTGATCGTAAAGATGACAGTGTAACAGAATATGTTGGGTAGATTCTGTACCTAAATGATCAAAGGGACAAAGTCATTTCCCATATGGTACCCCACTAAAATGCCCCTCAAGTACTTTAGTGGGGAGAGCATTCAGGCGGGCGCACAAAAATAGATATCTCCCGCGGCACGAGTTGGAAGAAAACAAATAACTAGTCACTTTACCCATAACTGGGGTCCACAAAAGATATCCTTGCAAATGGGGGGAATTTCTTACCATATATTTCATTCTGCCTTTCCACATCTCTCAGCCTAGAAAGAATCTCTGCCCTAACTACAGATGGATCTTTATCTGTAAAATAAGTTTGAGAAAACCCCAGCCTATTTAAAAAGATGTCCAAGGCTCTAAACCAATTATTATTATTAGCAAACATTTCTATAGCGCAAGCAATGTACCTGGAGCTTTACAAAGTAATTGAATAGACATGGTCCCTGCCCTAGGGCTTACAATCTGAGAGATGGGGGTCGGGGGGG
>QEPC01006601.1:1058669-1071380 GCA_003113815.1 Sphenodon punctatus | reverse complement strand
CTCCCTTTCCCCTGGCTCCTTGTTCCTTACCCCTGACCCCTTGCTCCCCTGCCTTTGGTTCCTTGATTCTGTGTTCTTTACCCCATATCCCTCGTTCCCTTTCCCCTGGTTCCTTGTTCCTTACCCCTGACCCCTTGCTCCCCTGCCTTTGTTTCCTTGTTCTATATCCCATATCCCTTGTTCCCCTGCCCCTGGTTCCTTGTTCCTTACCCCTGATCCCTCGCTCCCCTGCCTCTGGTTCCTTGATCCCTCGCTTCTGGATTCCCTGTCCCTTGACCTCAATGATGAGCTGTAGGCGTTCTTAGACCAGCAGTGCTGGGATCCATGCTGAACACCCTATCTCCTTGGTATTGGAGAGCGTCTGAGAGGTTTCCCCGTGTGTACTAAGGGACATCCCAGATTCCCTACACCCCATTTCCCCCTCCTGTCTACCCACTTCCCCTCCCCTTTCCCTGGCTCCGCCCCTGGAGCCTGACAAGCATAGATCATTTTTGAAAGACTATGTCATGACGGTGGTGGTGAAGAAAGCTTTCTTTGCTGCCGTCATAGCATCTGCAAAGTACCATCCAGCAGAACTCTTCCAGGTGGTGAGTAGCCTGCTAAATCTTGTCTGTTTTCACCTGGAGTTAGGGCGCTTTTACATGAACGAGTTGCCATGGCGCGACCTGCTTGCGCAATATTTTAAAATCCCGAAAGGCTGGATTAGATGAGACGGAAGTCTGGTATTATGAGCTTTGAAGGCAGTTGCGCATTGTTTGCAGACCGCAAATTAAATACCTCACAATCAAAGTATTTAATTTGCGGTCTGCAAAAAATGCATGACCGCCTTCAAAGCACATGATCCCAGACTTCTGTCTCATCTAATTCCGCCTTGTGGGATTTTGAAATATCATGTGCCACGGCAACCCGCTCATGTAAAAGTGCCCTTAGTCATTAGTTGCCCACTGTGATGAGTTTGCCACCTGTTTTTCAGATAAAGTTGCTCATATTTGGCTCACCCTGGGAACATCTAGTTTGAATGCAGAGTTTGGGGCTGGAAAGGCTTGGTCTTGTCCAATTTGCTTTGATCAACTTCAGTCAGTTTCACTCACCGATGTGGAGGGTATGTTTAGAGTGATGTGAGTAACCAGTTGTGTATGCATCCATGCCCATCCGGGCTGGTGAAAACTAGCCAGGAGACTTTGGAGCCATTGCTGGCTGGGGTCATCAATGCCTCCTTTCAGGAGGGCAGGATGCCTGACTTCCTCAAAACTGTGGTTGTCAGCCCCTGCTGGAAAAAAAAATCTCTTGACATTGACTCCCCTGTCAGCTATCACCCCATCTCTAATCTTCCCTTTTTAGGGAAGGTTATTGAACAGGTGGTTGCCTCACAGGTTCAGGTACACCTCACTGCGCTTGCATTCCTGGACCCATGTTAGTCAGGGTTTCGTCCTGGGAATGGCACTGAGACTGTGGCGCACTTGTGACATTCATTGATGACCTCCAATTGGCAATCAACAAGGAAAATTGCACCCTGTTCATTTTGTTAGATCTTTCAGTGGCCTTTGATACAGTTGATCATGGAAGGTTATTGGCACAGCTGCATGACCTAGCAGGGGTTCATGGGACTGCTATTGAGTCATTATTCTTATTCCTGGCTAGCAGAACCCAGAAGGAGGTGATGGGCAGTAGTTTATTGTTCCTCAGGAGCTCCCTTGTGGTGTTTTGCAGGGTTCCATCTTGTCCCCATTCCTGTTCAATGTGTATCTGATGTACCTGGGTGAGGTTTTACAGAGATCTGGAGTGATGTGTCATCAGTACGCTGATAGCACCCAGCTCTACCTCTCTTTTTCATATAACCTAGTTCTGCAGTCTTGGTGCTTACCCAATGCCTGACTGCTGTTGTGGATTGGATACAGGCAAGCTGATTAAAGCTGATTCCAGACATGACTGAAGTGATGATGGTTGACTGGCCATGTAACCTGAGAGACATAGGGATCTCTGTTATTTATCGGGTCCAACTTCCTTTGGTCACTCAAGTTGACAGAATTGGGGTGGCCTTGAATCCATTGCTGGGCCTAGATTGCCAGGTTGTGGCGATGGCCAGGAGCACTTTTCACCAGTTACAACAAAGTTTGCAACCTTTTCACCAGATATCAGATTCTGATTTGGCCACCATAACCGCATAACCTCAAGGCTAGACTAGTGCAATACACTGTATGTGGGGCTGTCTTTGATGATTGTTCGGAAGATGCAGTTGGTGCCGAACATGACAGCCTGAGCGCATAAACTGCCTCCGAGCATGAATCCGACAGTTCTTTCTGTACATTTATTTATTTATTTAATTTATATTTCTTAGCCGCCCCCTCATGCCCATGGCATCTCGGGGCGGCTTACAACATAAAAAATAACAATAGTTTTAAACAACAATGGTACACAAATATGAAAACATCTAAAACTCCTTCTAAAAGCAACAACCCCACAAAATTGTATCCCAACCCACCCTCCCCTCCTTCAAAGGCCAGGAAGAACAGCCAGGTTTTGCAGGCCTGGCAGAAAGCCAAGAAACTTGGGGCCAGATGGGCTTCCTCCAGGAGGGAGTTCCATAATCGCGGCACGGCCACCAAGAATGCCCTCTCCATTGTGGCCCCCTGTTTTACACGGGGGACTTCCAAGAAGGCGCCCCCGGCAGACCAAAGGGGTCTCTCTGGAACGTGGAGAGTGAGGCGGTCCCTGAGGTATGAAGGTCCAAGTCCATGTAGGGCTTTATAGGCCAAGACCAGCACCTTGAATCTGGCTCAATACATCAGACCTCACCCAAATCCCAGCAAAGGCCAGGGTATCCCTCACCCCGAAACTACTCTGGGTTCCATGCCCCAGGTGGCCATAGCACCCACAGACAAAAGCCAAGGCCATTTGGCTTTCCCAAGTAAACAACCTGCAGCATTAGCTTCCTGTGGCATTATGACTCTTCATACTGATTGCAAGAAAAACTGTTACTTTCCAAAGATAAGAAAGTATATGAATAGCTTTTAACCAATGGGCTGTTCTGCTTCCACGTGCATTCTGAACACAGTGACCTTCACTGCCTTGCAGATTTCTAGGGATGGGCGAACGTGGTTTGGAAGTTCGGAGTTTGGACCGAACTCGGTCTGTTCGGTTGACCGAACCGAACTTCTGAACCTAACTCAAATTTCAAACCGAACCGAACCGAATTTCCGAACTCTGTTCTGTTCGTCCATCCCTAGTGGCAACACACACCAAAAAACCTGGTTTTGAATGGTCGAACGTGGTTTGGAAATTTGGAATTCGACAGAACTCGGTCTGTTCAGTCGACCGAACCAAACTTCCGATCCGAACTTGAATTTCAAACTGAACTGAACTGAACCAAATTTTTGAACTTGAATTTCAAACTGAACCAAACTGAACTGAATTTCCGAACTCCGTTCTGTTCGTCCATTCCTACAGATTTCCCCACCTGCCTACTTCTTAACATCCAGTCATCCCCTCCACACCGGCACCCTAATTAAAAATTTCCATGCTTCCATGGTTCTAACATTTGTAACATTTTTAGAAAAGTTGTAGCAGAAATGTCTATACAGTTTAATAGCCACCTAGATTGGCAGTGCCAGTGAAGCAACACACACACACACACACACACACACACACACACCCCATACGCTATGCAAAAACCTTTTTAACCAATAGCAGCTCACACTCAGTGTGTAACCATTCCTGCAGGGCCGGACTTAGGAATTTTTCACCCCAAGGTCCTTCTCAGGCTGCTGCCCCCAAGCCAAGCCCTGCTCCCATGCTACATGTTCATGGGTGGGGGATCCCCATATGAATGATGCAGAGCACTTGCCCATGGTGAGTGGGGTGCGTGCACGCGCCCGCCTAACATGCATCCCCACTCATTCCCACACACAGAGCAACCAGGGAAAATGCCCCCCCCCAAACCTGGTGGAGCCATGTAAAAATGGCCTATGAGGAGAAGAACAGAAGGTTGCTGCCTTTTTAAGAAGGTTCTTCGAGATTGTTCCAAACATTCTCACAACACCCACCCTTCCAGCCCCGGTCACAGCCCGGGCTAGCTGCCAACACATTCTGGGGCAATCCCAGGCCAACATCTGGCGGCACGTGTTTACAGGAGTTGCTGGGTCCTGGGCCAAAGATCTGTTTTTACCCTTCCCCCCCATATACCCCCCTCTGCCAGTACTTGGATATTTATTAATTTGTATTCCACTTGTATTCCACCCCCTCCTGCTAAAAGCATCTCGGGGTGGCTAACAACATGTTAAAAACAAATTAAAACAAACAATTATCAACAATTTAAAATCCAATAAAACAGTTCAATCCTCACCCCACCCTAACCCAACCCTCCCACCCCATCTCCCTCAGGAAAGACGTTGTGGAACAGCCAGGTCTTACATTGTCTGCAGAAAAAGGTCAGTGGTCAAGTGGACATCCAGAGGGAGGGAGTTCCACAACTGCGGCGCAGCCACAGAGAATGTCCTCCTCAGGGTCAACACCCGAGAAACCCGGGGGACCTCAAGGAGGGTGCCCCCCGCCGACCGCAGGGGCTGTTCCAGGATCTGGAGGGTGAGGCAATCCTGCAGATAGGTGAGGCCCAGGCCGTTGTTCCCACTGTTCCTATCTCAACTGAATGCACATATGAAAAATATACATACGCTTTGTCCCCACCCCGGTTGTCCCCCAAACCTTGTCCCTGAATACACATAACCCATTTCTCAGTCTTGTTCCCCCATAAACCCCCCCAAACACTTGGGTGCTCCCTCCCCATAAACACACTGCTCCCAACCCCTGACTGACTCTAAACCTTGTCCTGGCATATACACTCTCCCAGCATCTGCTGCCCGTTGCCCATATGCATACTGCTCCCCTTTTCTGGGTACCCCCACTCGTGTCTGCCAGTACACATCCTGTACCCATCAACCTTCTTACCCCCCACCCCATATACACCCTCCCAGTATTTGACTGTCCCCATTGTCCTAACCCAACTGAAATCACATACAAAAAGCATATATACTAGGGCTGCACCAAATAGGCCTTCCAGGTCCTCAGACCGAGTTCTGAGGTTCCAAGTACCCACTCTAGGTACTCGGCCGAACTTCAGAACTTTGTCCAAGGACCCCTCATTTGGAACTTGGAATTCCAGACCTTGGAAATCCCCAGAACTCAGAACTTCAGAACTCTTTCCTTTAATGATTTTAAAGTGCACCCACTTTAAAATTATTATGCTGAGCAGTGCCCAGAAAAGCAGGCTAGCAAGAGTGAGACAGTCACTCAAGAAGATGAACCCAAACAGTGCAACTGTGTGCAGAAATCCCCCAAAAACTAGCAGAACCCACAGCATGGCCCACCATCAGCAGTGCACCCACTTTAAAATCATTATGCCAACCAAGCAGTGCCCAGAAAAGCAAGCTAGCAAGAATGAGACAATCACTCAAGAAGACAAACCCACAAAAATGCAACTGCAGGCAGAAAAAACAAACAAAAAAGCCAGCCCAGCAGACATAACAACAAAACCCACAAGAAAGAAACTAGTCATTCACCCCCACACAACCCCCCCACAAAAACCACCATTGTGCCCACCCAGCACCCACCTATGCAAGGCAAACCCCCTCCACACACACCATATTATTTTAACCAGAAAGAAAGTATATCTCTCTTGTGCCCCAGTGGTTACTCACATCTTGGCAAAGTAGAGTCACAGCGCCCACAAAAATGACAGCAAAAGTGATCCCTCTCTGGCCTCTAGGGTGCTTCCAACAGGCAGAGCAAGCAGCAGTAGCACTCAGACATTAAGTATATTTGGCACTGGTGGCAACCCCTGGCATTTCCCCTAGTATATGGAAAGCCCAGACCAGGAGAAATGGAGCTAGGCAGATCCCTCTAGTGCAAGCAGTGGCACGTGCTTATTTTTTAAAAATGCATGAAACTGGTGTGGCCCTGGTAACTTGGAAAGCCCAGGCAGGGGAAGTGGAGCAAAGCAGAGATCCCTCTGGCCTCCATAATGCCAAGTAGCAGTGTGGTACCCACTTATTTTTATTTTTTTTAAATCATAGCATGGTGGAAACAACTAAACCCCATCCCCCAGCATTGCACCTATGGACAGGCCACGCCATGCCAAGCACCCCTCCCCCCTCAAGCCAATTACTTACAGATCAGCAGGGTACCGCACACAGTCAAATACAGCAGAGAATGGGAAATGGCTGTACAGCCACTTGGGTACCTCCTCCCCATATAAACACTGCTCTCCACCCCTGGCTCCACCCCACCCCCCGCCCCAGCTTTAGCTGTGAATATACATCTTCCATTTCTCAGGCTTGTCCCCCAATATACATCCCTTCCAGTACCAGTTTGGCCATTGCTGATAAATACACTTTACCCCACCCCTGCCTGCTTCCCAGCCTTGTCCATGTATTCACATCACCCATTATTCAGCCTTGTCCCCCATAAACACTCCCTCAACACCTGGCTGCCCACTCACAATAAAGACACTTGCCCTGCTTCCTGGCTACACCCATTTTTTTCTCCCTGTACACATCCCACATCAATCAACCTTGTTCCTCCCCACCCCTCCAAGATTCAGCTGTCCTGGTCTCCCCAATCCAAATGAAAACATATAGGAAAGTAGCAGGTCATTTGGAAGCTTGCTGTTCTCTGACCCCCTGCTGTCCCCAGTAGGGGTGTGCACGAGGCCCCCATGTCATTTTCGTTTTTCATTTTCATTTCTGTTATTCAAAAAATGTCATTTTTGTTATCGTTATGAATGACAATGTCATTTTAGTTTTTGTTATCATTTTTGTTATTTTTCTTATCGTTTTTATCATTTTTGTTATCAGTATCAATATCATTATCGATATTCGTTATTGTTATCGATACAATTTCAAACAAAGGTTTTATTTTTGGTATCGGTATCGATTCCCGTGCACAACTAATATCTATCTAAATCTAAGGGAGACGGGAAGGGAGAAGGAAAACGATTATCTAATCAATTATCTATATAACTATTCTAATCTAATCTATATGTCTATAATATATAGCTATATCTAATCTATACTACCTATCTATATATAATGTACAGGGCAAGAAGGGCAGGGAAAGGGAGAAGGTAAAATGTAGGGTATTTTTCATATTTTCATATTTCATATTTAATTTATATCCCACACTCTCCCACGCGAGGTATGAGGAAGGGAAGGTATTGGTGGTAATACAATGAGGGCTAGGGAGGATTTTTTCTGTGCAAGCACCACAGTTCTGTAAATGCAACCTGACAAGCAGAGCTCTCACAGAACAGAGAGAAAAAACCTGGCCCTCCCATTATAAAGGGTTGCAGTGCTCTACCCCAAAGCCCCCCTGATTGGTTGTGGGAGGCAGCAGGCATTGAGCAATCACAGAGTGCCATGAGACTGCTGGGGCCTGCTTGCGCTGCTCATTGGCTGGCAATACATCCTTCAGACACTGCTGAGCTGCTCGCCCCTCCCAACACAGACTCAGTTCAAGAGTTCAACCCTGTTAAGACTCTGAAATGTCTGTTCCCTCCTCCCCTCTCCACATTTTCCCTCCAAAACCCAACTGCTACAGCACTAATAATAACAACAATGATACATTTTCATTTTTCTTTCTTGTTATCATTTTTGGTATTGTGTTTATCGTTTTTGTTATCGTTTTTGTTGTTTTCATTTTTTATCGTTATCAATATCATTACTGTTATTAATATCCTCAGTTGTCGTTTTTGGTATTCCCGGTTGTCGTGATGCAATAACAAAAATTACAATTTTCGTTATCATTATTGTAGTAACGAAAATGACATGCACACCCCTACTCCCCAGTTTCAGTGTTGCCCTCAACCTGCTACATGAGACAGGACCAGGCAGAGCTCCTGCCTGCCCCAGGGAGGGGAATGCAGCCACCACACTGTGGGCTGGCAGTGTGAGCAGTTCAACCAAGCAGCCTGCCCCACAGAGAAACTGGGCGTGAGGGCTGCCATCACAAGTCCCACCACGTGATGGGTTGGCCAAAGAGCCATTCACAAAAGGCAGGACTTCCAGACTCCTGTTGCTCAGCAAGATTAGCCCTCCAGGAGGAGCTTCCACAAATCAGCTGATGGGGTGCAGAGAAGTGCGCTCACCCCAGCTGCCAAACAGCAGATGGGGGAACCCAGAGGAGCGTGTTCACCCTGGCCTCCAAACAGCTGATTGGAGGGGGGCGCATGAGCTGTTTAGTGTCTGGGGTGAGTGTGCTCCTCCCCCTGTCAGCTGTTTGGTGGCTGGGGTGAGCACATCCCCCGCCATAAGCTGTTTGATGGCCGGGGTGAGTGTGCTCCTCTGGGCCTGATCCTTGGGCTCTGCTTCACTGCAGGACTACATGAGCCGACCAGAAAGTAGGTAGCCCGATACCCCATATTGGCCCAGGTGGGGCAACAGTTGTACATGATTCATCACCAACCTTCTCCATTGGACACATCACATAGCAGCCACCCATCCACCCTAGTGCGGAAGAGGACGAAAATCCGGCAGTTCTGGAATGATGATCACTGCATCATGAGCTAATTTGGGGTAAGGTGGCCCAACATGGGATAATATTTCATGTGAAATTATCCTAAGTTGTAAGTGAGCACAATATGTGAGATTGTACAATGCCTTTATTGCTTACATGGTATGCAAGTTAAGGCAGGAGCCTTAACTTACAATTTCCATAGGTTTTGGAGCACAAATTAATTTGTAAGAGCCTTAAATCCTCGTGTTCCTAGAATATTTATTAAAACTTTCTTTTTCAGCCTGCTCCTTTTGGAGGCAGCTTAGTGCACTTACTTGGGTGCTGGGACTGGCAGGGGAGGTCTCATCTTCCCGATCCTCCTCCCGCAGATACAGCTGTGAAGGAGTGTTCATGGGAGGCATGTGGGAATGATTGGTGGGGGTAGAATCATGCCTGGCCCAGGACCTGTTCCCTGGCATGAACATAGTGTGTGGAGAGCTTGTGTACTTTCCCTGGGGGGTGGAGTACAGGGGGAACCAGCGCAGGTGGTTGGGTTCCACATAGGCTGGCGTGAATGGCCGATGGTTGTTAGGAGATGGTCCCTGCCCCTGAGACACAGTGCTTGCAGTCATGACAGCAACATGCTTGAGCAAGGAGCTTTGGAGCAGAATGGACTGGGATAGGCTGCTTTGCATGTGTGCCCACATCTCACTCATCTCCTTGCTCACCCCTCACCCCCCCAGGTGCATTAATTTACTATTCTACACCTCCTCTACTGCCTCCTCTAAAGAGTGGCATCTGGGTCCTCTGTGCCCTTAGCCAGAACATTGGGTGGCTTCTCAAACAAGGGCTGGCTCTTGAACTCAAGGGAATAATGTAATGTTCCGTGGGTCTCAAAATACTGGACCCAGGGTTCTGGAGTGCTGCCTCAGCCTCTGATGCTACTGCCTAGGTCTGACCTCAGCCCTGTTTGTCCTCCCAGTGGTTCCTTCCATGTTTCTCCAGCCATTACATGAACCATGCCCTTCCCAGTCGTTTCCCATGTACTTCAACAATGTCTCACAACCTCTGATTGGGTACCAGCTAGCATAAAAGGCATGCTGGTACGATAAGTAAGCTGGGCAGAGCAACTCCTACTCTTTTCCTGCTGCTTGCTCACTTCCACTCCTTCCTTCCTTCGTTCCTGACCTCTTGGGTCTCAGTGCCTTGACTCTCCTTTTTTTTCTCCTGGTTCTTTGCTTCCTTGTTGCCTAGCTCCCTTGCTCTAACCCATAGACTCTTTGTGCCCAGCCTCTTCTTATAGCCCTTTTGCCTGTGGTCCTAGCCCTGTGTTCCCTGATTTCATGTCCCCTAACCTCTGGCTTCCTAATCTTTGTTCCCAGGTTCTTTTGTTTCCTGGTTTCTTGTACTCTTTGGATGTTTTCCCCTATGAACCTTGATGATGAGCCGTATTCTCTTCCTGAGATCATAGATTTATGTGGGAGAACGGCTGAGGTGTTTCCTGCACTTTCTTTGTTTCTTTTTTTAAAAACAAACAAACTTTTTTTATTAGTTTATTAGTTTATCATGTATATTACATATCGTAACCGCTGACCCTTACAAACATCAAAGAACGTTTTTCTCTCATCAGGGTTGGGTCAGGTTTGGGTCAGCAAATACAGAATTAAACAAAACCAACTAGCAATTAGGTGTAGGCATGGAACAGAGAGGACATAACTTATGTTAGGCATTTAAGTCTCAGCTATTTCCCTTCTCAGTAGTAAGACCTAAAATTGATAATCAAAAAGGGTTTGAGGGTCCGGGCTGTTCATCTTTGATCCTTCCATTGCTTCTATGATTGGAGACCACACAGCTTTAAAGGCAGATAGTTTATCTTGTAGACCTGCATGTAACTTTTCCATCGTAAATATAAGCCAAATCCTATTTGTTCATTCCTCAAATGAAAGTTCCTCTTCAGATTTCCAGTGCTTGGCTATGATGTTCAAAGCTGCTAGAAAATGTATTTTGCATGACTCTTGACGTCTTTGGAGGCTCTTTGACTCTGTATACAATCCCAATAAGGCAATCTCTGGTTTATACGGGATCACCAGCCCAGCAACCTTATTTGCTATCTGCCAGATCTTTCTCCATAGGGCTTGAACTTTACAGCAACCCCACCAGCAATGTTTGTAATCCCCCACCTCTCCACATCCCTTCCAGCAGAGAGCCATTCCCCCTGGGTCACAGTGTTTCAAACTTGAGGGCGTCGGGTAGTACCTGGTAGTTACCTTAATCTGGGTTCTCTAACCTCTAGGGAGGAGGCACAGCTATGCATGTGGCACCATATTGTTTGTTTTTTCTTATCATCAAAACATATTTTCAGATCTACACCCCACTTTTCTATATAGGAGGCAGGTTTTGCATAACATAATTTTTTTAACTCTTTATAAATCCTGCCCATTCTACCAGCAGACTTGCTGCGATTAAAAAGAATTATTTCTAATTTATTTGGCTCCCTACTATATCCCTTTTCCCCTGTTGGGCCAGAGCAAATGCTCCTTAGCTGTAAATACTGGAATATGTCTATTTTTTCCTTCACAATGCTTTCCATCATTTGGGGCGACATAAAGTTCTCTGCCAGGAACATATGCTGCATCCTTACAATGCCTTTTTCTCATAATTGTTTCCTCAGAGTTGGGGCTAGATTTTGCTCTCCAGCCTGTTTTATATCTATTGATGTAAAGGGGGAGAAGCCCATCTTAGTCCCCATCTTTCTTTGTCTTATCTGCCAGTAATGTAGGAGTGTCCCAACAAATGGATGCTCACCAATGAGGGCCCTATGTATGCTTGTTTGGTCAACTATTTTGTCCTTCAGCGAGGGAATTTGAAGAATCGCCCTCTCAATACCAACCCATTCTGCTGAACACTGCTCATGGTACCAGTCTGGGAGGGCAGCCAGAGATGCAGCCATATAGTACAATTTTAAATCTGGGAGATTAATACCCCCTTTATCAAAGGCCCTCATTAGTGTCATCTTCTTAATTCTGGGTTTCTTCCCATTCCATACAATGTCTCTCAAAAGTGCATCACCTTGTTTAAAAAATGAGTGTGGGATCCTTATAGGGAGGGTCATAAATCTGTATAGGATTTTTGGTAAGATAATCATTTAAAAAAGATTAATCCTGCCCATCCATGACACTAGTAGCTTTCTCCAGGGCTTAATTTCCTCTAATAACTTTTTCAGAAGAGGGTGATAGTTGGCCATATATAGGTCTTTAAGATCTTTGGTAATTGTGACTCCTAAGTATTTTATACCTTTCTCACTCAAGGGAAAGGGAGATATATTTTTTAATTGCTCCACTTGCTTCCTGTTCTGGCCAAAGCATAAAGCAAAAGACTTTTCTCTGTTTATAGAGTATCCGGAAATCGCTCCAAACTCCTCAATAGTTTTTAGTAATTCAGGAATGGATTTACTCGGGTTTGTAATAAACAGAAGAAGATCATCTGCGTACAATGACAATTTGTGAGTTTGCCCCCCTATTTTGACCCCCTCTATCTTCTCATTTTGCCCAATGGCACACGCCAACACCTCTATGACTAGATTAAATAATAGTGGTGATAGAGGACATCTCTGTCTCGTACCTCATTGTAGATCAAATGTCTCAGAAAGGATCCCATTTACCAGGAGACTAGACTGCGGCATCAGGTAAATTGCTTCCAAACAATGTACATAATTACCTTTGAACCCCATCTCTTCTATGTTGACAATAAATATTTTGGCTCAACAAAATCAAAAGCCTTCTCGGCATCAGCCGAGATTATCAAGGCAGGAGCACCACTTATATTGAGGGTATGGATAATATTAGTCACCTTGCGGATAATGTCCTTCCCCTGTCTATCAGGAATGAAACCCGTTTCATTCCTATAACTGCCCTCAATCTGGTGGCTAGAATTTTTGCAAATAATTTAAAATCAGCATTTAATAGGGATATTGGCCTGTAGTTACTAGGGATGGGACATCTGGCAAAAAAACGGCTACCGGTTTTACCAGTTACCGGTTGCAAAAAACGGGTTTACCGGATTAAAACCGGTTTACCGGTGCCGGATCTATTGCATTGATTTCAATGGGGAACTGTCAGTGTCCCCATTGAAATCAATGGGGGGGAAAACAATCCCTCCCCCTCCCAGGCTGTGCGGGTGGAAGAGGGGACACCCCCCACCCACCCTGCCCAGCCTGGATTTTTTTTT
>QEPC01006601.1:1031894-1056528 GCA_003113815.1 Sphenodon punctatus | reverse complement strand
TTTTTTTTTGTTGGAGCAGGAGCAGAACAACTCACTTATATTATTGTTGGCAAATCTATAAGTATCCTTTGCCAACAGATGTGTCTCCTGTAAGAAGAAAATATCAATACCTAAGTCCTCTACTAAATTTCTAACTCTTTTCCTTTTCTGTGGGTTATTGAGTCCACTTACATTTAAAGTAATTGTTTTAAACTCACTCATAATAGGGTTTGCATACCTTTAATAAACTATCCCAATCTAGAGCCACTCTCTTGCTTTCCATCAATTTCAATTCAAAGGCCCTTTCATGTCTACTTTTCATATTAGCCTCCTTCCCCTCCACTGAATCCAGCCATGCTGTTCTCACTTCTCCTGACAACTTAAACTTCTCAGACTTTGCCGTGCTTAAACACTTGCCAAAAATCTTAACTATCCCTTTTCCCCTCCCCTCCCTGAATTTTTTTCCCCCTCCTTACCCTTCTCCCTCCTTTGTCTGATCATTTCCCACCTATTCTCCTCTTCCCTTAACCCCTTTGGGAGATCTGTTGGGGCTCAGAGACACCTACCAAGTGTAACCCCAAGTGCCTACCTGTCCCCTCCTCCAGCTCTTAATAAATTCCTCTTACCTTTATATATAGTACAAGCCCCCATACTCAGTCCTTTTACACATTCAATACTCAGTGTGCATAAAAGTGAATGTAACATAAACCTCTATCTCACATAGTTAACCAGCATCCAGTAGTTATACATTACAAGTCCTTATAAAACTTTTCCCAATAAATCCATTGTAATAGAAACTGTTGCAGTGACTTTTCATCAAACCCTCTTTATCCCTCCCCAAGATTTTCCACTGCTGCCCTTAACATCAATCAAGTAACCATTTACAACAAGTCCTTGTAAACCTTTTAAACCTTTCCCAGTAGACCCCTTATAGTAAAGTCTGGTGCATTGGCTGAACTTTCAAACCTCTTTAGTCAGCCCCTGAGCCTGGTACTGCTGCTTGTGAAACTAGAAAAGACTCCAGATCCTCCATGCAGTTAAAAAACTTCTTTTTACCCTTAAACTCAATCAGCATTTGTGCGGGGAAGATTAGCCTAGGTTTCAGGTTTCTCTCATTCAGTTCACTGAAGAATTTGCTCCACTTCATTTTCCTTTTGATCGTCTCCGCTGCATAATCTGTTGGAAATGCAAGGACTGTGAGATCATTGCATCCATTTGCCCAATGCAGAGTTTACAGAGGAGTGTGAGTAGCTAATCATCAATAAGCAGGCAGGAAGCATACTTAAGCTTAAGTAGCTTTATTAGGAAATACATGTAGGATAGGAAAGGCCTACATCTATGCTAAGTCCTAAGACTAGGTGTGTTCAAGAGGGAGGAAGGAAGCTCTCTGAGACACAAAGAGATGAGAAATCTCCTGGGGGAGGAGATTGACCAATCAGGTCCTGACAGGAGTAGGACAGATAGGATGGGGGAAGGGTTCCCTGATCTGTCTGTCTACTCCTGGTGTTTCTAGCAAACAAACAGGATGAGGTGCTTAGGGGGGATGCAACCAAAGGAATGTATTTCCAACACCCCTTCTCATCGTCCCGTGCACCGAATCATTTATGTGCACTGCTGACAATTCCCAATGCTTCTCGTAGCCTCTGGAAATTGTCTCTGGGTAGCGGTTTGGTCAGCACATCCGCTATCATTTCCTCTGTAGGACAATAAATCAGTTCAACAAGTCCTTTTTCTTGCGCTTCTCTCACATAGTGACGCTTGGTGTTGATGTGCTTCGACCTTGGCTTTATCTTTTCCATTTTCGTAAGCTGAATGCAGCTTTGATTGTCCTCATACATCTCAGTTGGCTTTGGTTCGTCTATTCCAAAGTCCTTTAGTAGTCTGTGTAGCCATACTACCTCTTGACATGCTTGAGTGGCTGAAATAAATTCTGCTTCTGTGGATGAAAGGGCAATTAATGACTGCTTCTGGCTAGTCCAACTGATTGCTCCGCCTCCATACAGAAATACATTTCCACTCACAGATTTGCAGTCAGTCTTGTCTCCGGCCCAGTCCGCATCCATATATCCCATCAATCTGGGGTTCTCGCTTGCTGGTAGTTTTAAGTTTAAATGCATTGTGCCCTTCAGGTACCGTGCTATTCTCTTGACTGCTATCCAGTCCCTTTGGGTTGGTGCACTTACTTTTCTGCTTAGTATTCCTACAGCAGCGGCAATGTCTGGCCTTGTGACGGTGGCTACATACAACATTTTGCCAATTGCAGTTCTGTACTGGTTGTCCTGTGGTAGGGGCTCGTCGTTGCCTTCCTGGCTTAGGAAATTTGTTTCCATAGGTGTCCCCACTTCATTAGCCTCTGTCATGCCTAGGCATTCTAAAATGTCCTTTATCTTTTGTTTTTGATTGAGAAGGAAACTTCCATCTTTTTCTCGTTCTATTTGTATTCCAAGATAGTAAGTGATACCTCCCAAGTCTTTCACCTCTATTTCTTTGTTCAGATTCCTGACGATTTCATCACAATCTCGTTTGTTTTCATGGCATACAATCAGATCATCCACATAAGTTAGAATGTATGTCCTCCTTTTATTTCTGAACCTTGAGTATAGGCAGGGGTCAGCTTCTCCCTGTATGAACCCCTCCTTAAGGAGCAATTGATTCAATTTTTCGTTCCAGGCTTTCGCTGCTTGCTTTAAACCATAGATACTCTTTTGAAGTTTGCACACAAGTTCCTCCTTCCCAGGTTCTTTAAATCCCGGCGGCTGCTGCATGTAGATATCCTCTTTGATATCACCATGTAGGAATGCAGTCTTCACGTCTAAGTGCTGCACTTCCATTTTTCTTGCAGCTGCTATGCTGAGGAGTGTTCTTATTGTGGTGTGCCTTACTACTGGAGCAAAGGTTTCGTCGTAGTCTTCGCCGTATTTTTGGGAATATCCCTTGGCCACTAATCTCGCTTTGTGGCGCGTGATTTCCCCTTCTGCATTATGCTTGGTCTTGAAGACCCATTTGCATCCAATGGCCTTTTTGTTTTCAGGTAGCTTTGTGAGTGTCCATGTTTTATTTTCATTAAGAGACTCAATTTCTTCCTTGGCAGCATCTCTCCATTTGCGCGCCTCACTGGTTTGCATTTTTTGAATGTCTTGCCATGTTGAGGGCTCCTGTGGTTCCTCCACTTTTGCCGCATAGGAGAATCTCGCTGCTGGCACTCCTTTGTTGTGTCTTTCAGAACGTCTCACTTCTGGTTCTGGTTCTGCTTCGGCTTCAGTTTCAGTATCAGCATCAGTGTTATCTTCTGGTTCCAGTTCTGGTTCTGCTTCAGTTTCAGCATCAGCATCAGTGTTGGTGTCAGTGCCCCCTTCTGGTTCAGGTTGATTGAACATGGTCAAATCAAATGAAACTTCAGCTTCCTCTTTTATCTGCAGTTCTGCAGTCTTTTTCTGTCTTGATGAACTTGGCCTCATTAGGTCTGGCATTTGATCAGTGCTTCCCTTTTCATTTTCATCAAAATAGACCACACTGCTTATCTTCACATTTCCAGTGTCAGTGTCCATTACTCTGTATCCCTTGCATCCTTGTGCATAGCCAACAAGTATCCCTTCTTCACATCTGGTGTTAAGTTTGGTCCTTTTGGCCTTTGGGATATAAGCATAGGCTTTAGAGCCAAACACTCTAATGTGCCCCACACTGGGCTTGTTCCCATGCCATAGTTCATAAGGTGTTGCTTTTGCACCTTTGGTTGGGAGCCTGTTCTGCAGGTATGTGGCAGTCATTACTGCTTCCCCCCAGTATTTGTTTGGCAGATTCGCATCCAAAAGCATACATCTCGCCATCTCTATGAGAGAGCGATTTTTTCTTTCTGCTACTCCATTTTGTTCTGGTGTATGCGGGATGGTTGTCTGGTGTTCAATTCCTTTTTGCTTCAAAAATTCTTTCATCTGTTTTGAAACATATTCACCTCCATTATCTGACCTTAGGATCTGAGGTGATCTTCCAAACTTATTGCTGGCTCTTGCAACATATTCCTTAAATTTCTCCAGCACCTGACTTTTCTCTTTAATCAAGTAAGTGAACGTGAACTTGGAAAAATCATCTATGAAAGTCAATGCATACTGGTTTCCTGCAATTGTTTTTGTCTTCATAGGACCACAGATATCACTATGAATGAGCTGTAGGGGGTGCTGTGTGGCTTCCTCCTTGCTCTGATGAAAGGAGGGCCTAGTTCCCTTTCCTTTTACACAGCAAACACATCTCTCATCTTTAGTTGCACATGAGTTCATTTTAAAATGTTTAACTAGGTCTGGAAGTGCATGCAACACATCTGCATTTCTATGGCCCATCCTTCTGTGCCATTTGCTTTCACAGTTCTTATGTCTGCAATCTTTTGCAGCATTTGCATACTGATCCTGTTGCAAGCAATCTACCTTGAATAGGCCATTTGAATCCAGCATTCCTCGCATAAAAAGCTCCTTTTCCTTTGAAATTCTGCAATATTTCCCTTCAAAATGCACTGCAAAACCTTTCTGTACAGCATACTTGACACTTATAAAATTATGATCCAATTCTGGGACATATAGAGCTTCTTCAATGGTAACTTTCATTTCCTCACCGTTTCCCAGATGACATATGAGTTTAGCCCTGCCTCTTCCTTGACAATAAACTTTCTCTCCATTAGCCAATCTTATAGGAGTTCTATAAGTCCTATCCAGATCAATAAATCTGTCTTTGTCCTTTATAAGATTTTTAGTTGCTCCAGAATCAACAAAGAAATCATGTGAAGCAGTCTCACATTCTATTCCTTCCACATTTTTAAGTTGAGATGCTTTTTCCTCAACCAGGCTGAAAGCCCTATCATGGCTCCCTTTGTTCTTTGCAGAGGAGCTGGGAACTTGCTTAACTGGTTTCTCTGCAGTATCTTGCTTCCTGCATTGATATGCAAGATGGGTGATTTCCCCACAATTGAAGCAACGCTTAACTCTCGCAGATTTTGCAAAAACCTCTTTATTTCCAGCTGCCTTGCAAGCAAACTCTGAAGGGATGTTTGGCTGTTCATTAGTTTGAGCCATATTAAATTCCTCAAGTTTCTGAATAACGACTTCCAAAGATTGGTTATCCTGCATTTCTATTATCTGACATACTGTTTGAAAAGTTGGTGGTAAAGAGTTCAGCAGAAATGCCACTATCAATTCATCTGGTAAATTCAGCTTTTGATTTTCCAGTCTCCTGACTAGTTCAAGCAGGCCATTAACATGAGCTGAAAAATCTTCACTCTCATCCATTCTCATATTACAAAGTCTTTTAAGCATTTGTATCTTTGATATATTTGACTTCCCTTGATACAGTCTCTGTAAAATTTCCCACATATCTTTTGCAGTTAACTTGTCACATATGTGCACATGTAAACGCTGACTCACCGACATTGAGATGATTGCCATAGCTTTGTCATTTTTCTCATCCCAGAGTTCTTGTGCTGCCCCTGCATCTGTAGGTCTGTTGGACTCCAGCATTTTCCTTAGGCCTTGTCCTCCCAGTGCCATCCTTGCATTATGACTCCAAGCTTCATAGTTTGTTGCTCCAGTGAGCCTCTCTGGAATGGAGACCTTCAGCATAGAATCCATGGTCACAGAGACTAAAATCTTTCTTTTCTTTTCTGCCTTTAAGATTAATGCTAGCACTCAATTTTACTCACTCTGCGCTGCCTTTTGGGTGTCTGGGCCCATAACCCTGTTGGAAATGCAAGGACTGTGAGATCATTGCATCCATTTGCCCAATGCAGAGTTTACAGAGGAGTGTGAGTAGCTAATCATCAATAAGCAGGCAGGAAGCATACTTAAGCTTAAGTAGCTTTATTAGGAAATACATGTAGGATAGGAAAGGCCTACATCTATGCTAAGTCCTAAGACTAGGTGTGTTCGAGAGGGAGGAAGGAAGCTCTCTGAGACACAAAGAGATGAGAAATCTCCTGGGGGAGGAGATTGACCAATCAGGTCCTGACAGGAGTAGGACAGATAGGATGGGGGAAGGGTTCTCTGATCTGTCTGTCTACTCCTGCTGTTTCTAGCAAACAAACAGGATGAGGTGCTTAGGGGGGATGCAACCAAAGGAATGTATTTCCAACATAATCAGGATATATCCTGACTGTCTGCTGCTGATAGGTCAGTTTCCTTTTGATTCTTGCCTTCTTACGCAGCTCTTCTTTTGCTTGGAAGTTTGAGAATTTTGCGATGATTTTTTTGGGGGGAGGGAATCAGAGTCCTTCTGTCTCAGGTGCCCGACTCTATGAGCCCTGTCAATGCCTGCGTTGTGAAGCCACAGCTCCTCTGGGAAGTTTTCTCTTATAATTGCCAGGACTTCTCACTCTCATCACCCCCCTCTGTTGTCTCTTTCACTCCAGTGAAACACAGATTAGCTCTGCGTGATCTGTTCTCTAAATCTTCACACTTTGTTTGCAAGAAGGCTGCCTCCCCCTTCAACTTATTTAACTCCTCGCTCACATTTAGAGATTGGTCTTCTAAAGCAGAGATCCTTTCCTCCGTTGCCTCAGTTCTTTTGACCATGCCTTCCATTTTTTTATTTCCCTCATCTACTGAAATTTTGATCTTCTGCATTTCTTTTTAAAGCTCCCTTTTCATTTGTATGAGGGACTGCACTGACCTTTCCTCTGCTTCTCCATCCTCAGATTCTGAAGTGCCTTGCTCCGCTTCTATTTCTGGCGCCTCCTCAGCCATTTTCCCACCGGCTCCTCCATTTTCTGAGCCTCTGGGCCCTGCGGTATCTTTCTTATGGCAAAAGCGGTCTAGAGCATTTGCTTGTGAAATCCTTTGTTTGGGCTTACTTCTGCCGGTCATACTGCTACTATTTTTTGAGGTTTTCTCAAAACCACTCTTTAATTAGGGGCTTGTAATTAAGCTGGAGGAGCGAAGCTAGGGCTTCCCCTAACTAGCTGCACTGACGCATGCGCAGATCCCCCCACTTCCTTTGTTTCTAGTCCCCTCCTGGCCTCCAGATTCCTCCATTCTCCCTTCACCCTTTTCCCTAACTTCCCCTATCTGCTCCCTTGGGGCTCTCTAGTTCCCTGTATCCTGATTCCCTAAGTCTGCCTATGTCCCAGATGCCCCTCACCCAGGGCCATTGACAAATACACCTTGAGAGTCATGGTGTCCATGTCTGCATTGGCCTGTGTTTGCTCCAGGACAGAGATGGGCATCGAGGGATGGCTGATGGTCACGGCTTTCATGGGAGGAGCAGTTGCAGAAGGAGCAGGTAGTGGGGAGTGTGACAGGGCAGAGTGCCTGTGGGCCACTGGGCCTTCAAGAGAGCTAACACCAGTCAGGTACCAGTGCTAGTAGAGGTGAAGGCACTGCACAAGCGAGGGCCAGTGCCTAAGAGGAAGCAGCTGTGCATAGGCATGATGAAGCCAGCCCAAGAAGAGATAAAGGACTGAACCAGAGCCCAGTGAGGGGAGGCTTTGGAAGTTAGAGGAAACAAGGGAAGCAGGAGCTGGGTGGAAGCCCTTCTAGACTAAGCCCCACCCCAGAGAGGGCTGCCTGGGTTGGGAGGGCTTTCTAGAATCGAGGTGGGCTCAAGGCAGAGGAAGTTGCCTGGTTAGAGAAACAAGGACTTTGGGAGCCAGAGGGTTGATGCCTGGCTGAGACTGTGGTCGTTTTTAGACTAGCGCAGCGACGCCCGCGCTTGTTTTCAAAAGAGCCGGCAGTCCGTTCTACACGTGACGCTGCCGCCGAATACGTGCATGTGCGGGTGATGCACATCCATTTCCGGCCATGTATGACTGGCCTCGATCGCCGACCCGGTCAGTTCATGGCCAGAAATTGATGTGCATCACCTGCTCATGCACGTATTCGGTGGCAGTGTCACGTGTAGAACAGACTGCAGGCTCTTTTGAAAAACAAGCGCAGGTGTTGCCGCGCTCATCTAAAAATGACCTGTGAGTAGCAAGTCTAAGATAATACAGAGGACTTGTGTAAAGAGACTGTATAGAGAATAAAGGGACTGTAATGCTGATTCCCTGAAGAGAGGGCTTGTGTGGGTCTAATCTGGCCAGGCCTTACCGCGGGCAGCCTGTTCCTACCACAGGGAGCCATAATCAGGGCCCCAATTCTTCCATGGATTTTTTTTTAAAATTCCGCGGGAGTCAGGGGCCAATTCTGCGCCTCGGCGCGATTTACCATGGGGGGGGGGGCTTGGTTTGCCTCCTCCTCCCCCCGCACTGGTAAACCCTCAGGGCCTCCCCTCCCCAGCTGCCAGGGCTTGCCCTCCCCAGCTGCTGGGGCGTGCTTGACTCCCACCCCCCACCCCCCCAAAAAAACCCCAAAGGATTTGTCTTACCAGGGATGGCTGCAGCAGCTGCTCCATCCAGCACGCTCTTTTCCTGCTCGTACTTCCTGGCCCCTCCCGACGGGGCTCCTCAGGGCGACGCAGCCGGATGACGTCATCTGGCTGCGTCGCCCTGAGAGCCCCGTCGGGAGGGGCCAGGAAGTACGAGCAGGAAAAGAGCGTGCTGGACGGAGCAGCTGCTGCTGCCATCCCTGGTAAGCAAATTAAAGGGCCCTGGCAAGTGGGGAGGCTGGGGAGGGGAAGCCCCGAGGGTTTGTTCATTCCCCTTCCCCCGTAGAATCTCCTGCCCCGCGTCCCCGCAGCGCAGGCTGGAAATTCTGCGCTGGGGTAAGCGGGGCAGGAGATTCCGCGGGGGGAGGGGAATTCCGCGGGAAATCTGCGATTCGCAGACCCGCGTTTCCCTTGGGGCCCTGGCCATAATCACTTACTTCTGGCCCCTGGTGAATGTGCAGCCACACAAGCACGAAGGAATGATAGCTCCATCCACAGAGGAACCAGTCAAGGAGTTCATTATAGCACTGTGTTTGCCTACTGCAGTCAAAGGCAAAGTTATTGTTCTGGAACTCTTTGTATCCATGTCTCAAGTCCTTGGCCTGCTGCGAGCACTGGTTCATGTCCCAGGTGTTGCCCTACTGTACCATTTGAACTGAAATCTCATGGAACACCACTAATTTCTGTAGCACTTAGGGCATATTAGACCTTCTGCTTCCCCCATAGAGTGATGAAGGTTTTTGGTCTCTTTATTGGTCCAGGGAATACAGCGTTAGTATGCAGATTGGAAGGCAGAGAGTGACTTCAATTGCATAGTGGTGGTAACAGTGCTGGTTGTTGCCCGGCTGTCGGTTTGAGCCATGGCCACAGTGATTGTAATCCTGTACAAGTTGTTACTGAGAATGCAATGGCTGGGAAAAATCAGCATTGGGCATGTACTGTCAACCTATCTGTGCAGCAGCAAAAGTGGAGAGAGGGGCCAGAAATGGATGCTCCTTGGATCACTCTAGGCTTTTCACCCGTGATTCTATGGTGCTGGCAGACCTGTACGTGTGTGAGGTTGCACGCAACCTAATTGATGGGATGCATATACGTGGGTGCACATTAGCCTGTATTCACTCACCTGGTGGGCTCTGCATGCTAAACAAAAACTGAGAAGGCTATAATATCCAACCTTCACTGATCAGAACCACACACAAAGGTGGAAAAAACTGAATACAAGCAGAGGCTAAAGTAAAATATACAGAACTTTACTACTGGAACTTGGAAAAAACTTCACCTGATCAAACCAAGTTCTGTCATCTGCTGTAAAACACAGCCAAGCAGTAACCCAGTGATGTCCAAGGGGAAGAAAGTGATCTAATTAAACAAATAAGACTGCAGAGAGTACTGACAAATATAGCCCAAGTGAAATTGCATGATCAGGTATAATAACACAAATTGATATACAACATCATGCTGACAGATAAACCAAATACATAGTTGAGTTATCATGGCATACAGTATTGATGCTGTAGGAATTCCCATAACCAGGAACATGACTGTGCTGGACATAATTATGTTTCTAACCCCCTATATGGGTCTTTTTCAACAGCACTTCTATATCCACTTGAGCAGAGGGTGAGTCTCCAGCCAAAATGTAAATCTCAGATATTCAGTCCCAATCCAAAATGCCCCTCTGCTCAGTTCCAGCACCTCTCAAGAGTTTCTTCAGACTAAAACCCAACAACCAGCTCTGCATGCTCCAAGACTCCACTGTGTGGACCTACATGTCCAGTGGGTGGTGGCCACATGGCCAGTGAGGGTGAACACCTAATAAACAAGCAGGTGGACACTCACCTGGTATGGGCTCATTTGTAAACAGCCTATATCAAAATTAACCAGGAGAAGTATCATTCTTGAGCAGGATGTGTTCTGAGGTTGACTGAGCTAAGCTCGTGTGAAGAAAAGAGACTGAAGGCCCATTGATTTGCATGGGATAACTCCAGTTTTACTCTAGTGGAAGTGGATCATTGTACCTTTTCTTTTTTAAATTGGTTTCTGTCCTTGTTTTGATGAACAGGGAGGAAGTGTTTGCTCTGAAACTGGAATCTCCACATGTGTTTGTTCAATTAGACTGAAATATTATGTGTGTCTTATTTCTTTCATCTTGGAGTATGATGTCATTACTCCTTTATGGGTTGTGCTGTATGTATATAGTTATGTGAAATTATTTTTAGGGCCATAATTGCTTTCTCAGCTAATAGGAATTGATGCAATTATCCTGTCTGGGCTCCCCCCCATCTTTTTATGTTCCAATGTGTTTCTTTCCAGCTCTGTTTTTGATCCCATGGGGAATTGTGAAGGAAATGCAGTGCAGTACTTCAGAAAAATAATCTCTCAAAGGTTATTTATCTCAGGCACAACCTGTTAACTTTGTTCTTTTCATGAAGCAAAAATAGAAATGAAACTTTTCTGTGGTTAACAAACATAGATTTCTCCAAAACCAAGGTTGGAAACCCAAGGTGCACGTAGTGTATATATAGCCTCCAGTGATTCTATCCTGGTGAAAGAAATTTCTAACTCTTCAGACTTTTGCTAATTAACAGAAACTTCAGAAACCAGTTGGGAGTCTGCTTCCCAGTTCCTAAATCAGATCCAGACAGCAGGGGCTGGAAGAATATAGCAGGACCTCAGCTCAAGCTGTCCTTCTTCCTCAGTCTCATTGAATTCCTAAACTGACTTTGACCATACCCTGAACTGAAGGATGGGTTCAACAGTTCAGGTCCATGGAATTTTATTGGTATGGCAAGTTTGACAACTGTCCAATGTGTAAGAAAAGGGAAAACTGCTTAGGACTCTGGATGTGGGCTTGGGTGTGACTCATCCAGCATGGGGCTGTACACAGTGTTTGAAGTTTGATTCTTGCAGTTAATTTGCCGTTGCTTTTCTTTCTGGATTTGCAGGTTGATGCACAGTATCTGAGAATGTTCCTGTTAGGGCTCGTGCCCCCCTATGGGTTGTAATAACGCTTCAGACCCATGTTAGCTTGCAAACTAAGCAGCTAAAGACACTCTTTACCTTTAAGGCTCTTGAAGGGCTTGCAGTGCACCATGGCAATCAGGTCAACTTATGACAGCTGGACCAGGAAGTGGTTTTGCTATTTAGTGCCTCAGCTCTTGTGTTGGAGTGCTGGTTATACTGAGTCTTAGGAATACTGCCGGCCCTCTGGTTGTATTATTGCTCTCCCCTTGTGATCATTGTCTGGTTTCTCAAGTTACATGAAACTTGTGTACTTGTATACTGTGTGTATCTAGCTGATCCTTCTGTATATTCCCCCGTTTCCACATGCCTGTGCACTCCCTTACTTTGGTTCCCTTGCCTTTCAGTCTAGTCACACCGTTACCTCCCTCCCTAATTTCCCCCACTTCCCTCCCATTCTCTAGAACCCATAGTGTGTATTCCTTGCCTCTAGCCCTCACCTCTGGCACTCCCAGTGTTAGACCTTGGATTATAATCCCTTTGGATTCTGGTAAATTGCTCTTGCTCTTCCTTCTCTTTGCCTTTTTTGAGCATTGCTTCTGCAGTGACTTTGTTCCCTGTGATGACTATGCCCCAGGCCTTTGAGCCCAACCGTATAAGAACCTGAGGAAAAACCCTTACAACCCTTGGTGTCTCTTTTAAGGGGCTTAAACAGTGGTGTATCAGTTCCTACTCCCTGTTCTTACTTATTCCATGTATCAACTCTCGCTCCCTATTCTTACTTGTCCCTTCCTCACCTCCTTTCCTTACAGTTCCACATAATTTTTGAGAGGATGCTTTTGTTCTTCCTGCTGATTTGACACATTATCTCCCATGCACTTGTGTTTGGCACCCTGGATAGAAAGTGTTTTTTTGTCTTTCCTCTCTCACATCAGCTGTTGACATTCAACTCCCCTACTGGTTTAGATCAAAGGTTCCCAACCTGTGGGTAGAAAACCCAATGGGCCTCACACTATCTGTAGAGGAGATCATGATGTGAATGATATTTATTTATTTGGCATAACTTTGCTGCTGTCTGAGACCACAAGGCTATATTTAAGTCTCTAAATGAGATAGTGCAGGGATAAGTTTGGGAACTACTGTTCTTTGAGTGGGGCTCCATGCACTCACACCATTGGGGAGCTGCACCCGTGCAGATTAGCTCAGGCACCTACTTTAAGCAGTCCATCTGTCACACTCAGTGGCCCCTCCCCTTGCATCTTACGCTGTTGGCAGGAAGGTACCAAGGCTTTAAATAGGAGGGTAGCACGCGTAAATCACCTCAATTTCTACCATCCACCACAGTGCTCAGCACAAACTTCCCCAGTTCTTCTTGAGGGACCGGGGAACAGAAGTCTCATATAAATCTCCTTTAAAATAAAATAAAATTAAAAATCAATTAGTATTAGTATAAGAAAATCAATCTAAAGAAGAAGACTTTTCCTGTGTACACTGGGAAGAGGGGCTCAACACTGGGCTGCAGCCATTTCGGCTGCCAGAAAAAAAGGTGGGTTTAAAAAAATGCACAGCCTGTCCTACATCCATACTGTTTATAGGGCAGCATGATCTTGAAAGTCTCAGAGAGGCATACAAACCAGCCTGCTCCTCATGTGTGACCCTTTTCAGACAGGGCAGGTAAGGATAGAAAAGTGCTCCTACAATTCATATTAACCAAGAGGGCATTAGAGGTTCCAGAAGAACTCAAAAAATCTGCCTCATGGCATGGATGGAGGGCCATCTCTCCTGCAGAGTCTAGTTTGGCACCACCTTCGTTGGCACCACCCACCTCCTTGGAACCAGGGAACTTTCCACCTCTAACTTCACTGGCACCAACACCTTCTCCAGCACTTACACCACCCCTGATACTGTCTCCTTCTCCACACACATCTCCCCCAGCACCATCTTCCACCTCAGCACCGGGCTCATCGGCACCAACACTCCTGGAACTGAAAACAGTTCCTTCGCTAAAGGTTAAGAAGGGGGGAAATTCTTATCTCTTCCCCAGCTCAAAAAACAAACCAAAAAATGAGAAAAATGCTAAAGTGATCTGAGAACTATAAGAAAAAGTGGAGAGACAAATCCCTGGGGTCAGACATCCCACTCTCTATGAAACTCAAAAAGAAATCAGACAGACCTTCATGATGGTATATGCAACATCCATAAGTTAACGCCCGCTGCATTAAGAACAGTAATTGACTATAGACCCACCAGATGGCACTGCTAAGTTTATGTGTACATGGAAGGGAGATGGGGCTTTACAGTTGAATTCCTTTGTGTAACCACTCCTTCTTCCCTTCTCTCTCATTGTCTCAGTCTGCATTTTGTCTTCTTCTAGCTAGATGTAATTAAGGATCTGTGCCTGAGAAAGCTTAAGTAAAGTTCTGTTTTTAAACCCAGATGTGACTATATGTTAAATTGTTTTTGTTCAGTTGGGGACACATGCAAACTGTGAGAAAACACTAAATGGTGATTTATGAGGCAGTCTGTAAAGGGATTCGGAGGAGACCCAATTTCCAAAACAAATTCTCCCTTGGGGAGTCAGAATTGGGCTATAGGGGCATAATAGTGAAATAAAAGTATTTGAGTGTTGCAGAGGGGAGCTAATTCCCCATAGTGACTGTGATACCAAGCTCCTTCCAGAGGGGAATACTGTGCCTTGCTACAGCTGGTTTGGAGAGAAAAAGGCAGCCAGGACATTTAGAAACTGAAGAGAAACAACAGCAAACTAATTATTGTTGGTATATGCAACATCCATAAGTTTATGCCTGCTGGATTAAGAACAGTAACAGACTATAGATCCACCAAATGGCGCTGATAAGTTTATGTGTACATGGAAGGGAGATGGGGTTTTGCAGTTGAATTCCTTCATGTAACAACTCCTTCCCTTCTCTCTCATTGGGTATTTTCAGACGTGATGGGGCCTATTGGCCCCGTCACAAAACCAATGAATTCATCCCCCGCTGGGATGACCCCGTCACGCCCTAACAGATGTGCCAGGGGATCCCGGCAGGGATTCGGGGAGGGGGCGGGGCTGCACAGCACAATGTGCGGCCACACGGCCCCACCCCCTCCATGCTCCCCGCCGCCCGCCCTCTGGGGAGACGGGCGGCTGCTGCGGCCAATGTGGCCGCAGTGCTCACCCGATTTGGCCACGGGCCAGAATCCCTGTGGGGATTCCGGGCCATGGCCACCATAAAGAAGTGACAGCGGGGTTCATCATGGCGGGGAATCGCCTTCGCCATGCAACAGCCGCTGCTCCCGCCGCTTCGGCCGCTCGCGTGGCAAAAGTGATTCCCCGTCATGGTAACATCTGGGGGGAACATCCGTTCCCCCCAACAGACGTTCCGTGATCGTAGCCACCACAGGGAATTGACTGTGGTTGACTGTGATCTCGTAACATCTGAAAATACCTATTGTCTCAGTCTCCATTTTGTCTTCATACTAGCTAGATGTAACTAAGTATCTGTGACTAAGAAAGCTTAAGTAAAGTTCTGTTTTTAAACCTTCAGCTACATTTGTCCTTACTGATTGCGAATCAGTTATTACTCTGCAACAGGTTATGGGCCCAGACCTCTTCAGAACAGCCCAGAACAACTCTAACGACTGGAAGTGAGCTGAAAGGAAAAGAGGCCCAAAGGAAACTCCCAGAGGAGGCTACTAACTGTAAGTGAGCAGAAGAACCAGAATCCCAATCTGAGCGGAGGGAAGCAAGCATGGCCAGCAGCTCTGAATTAAAGCTTTCAGTCTGCAAGCTGAATAACACAAACTACCAGTTGTGGAAATTCAAAAGAGAAATGCTCCTATCCAAAGATGGCCAGTGGGAGGTGATCACCACAGACAGACCTGCAGCAAACCCTGAGGTGTGGGACAGAAAGAACAGACAGGCAAAGGCAACCATAAGCCTGCTAGTAGAAGATGACCATTTAATCCACATAAGGGAGGAGGCCACAGCAAAGGGCATGTGGAATGCACTGCAGAAGCTGCATGAAAGGACCAGCTTGAACAGTAAGCTGTTTCTCCTAAGGAAACTGTACCAGATGAGACTTGGTAAAGGGAAGGAGATGCAGGATCACATAAATTCAATGCTGGAAGTGGTAGCACAACTGCGAGGCATCGGTGAAGAGATAAAAGACAACCACGTGGCGGCCTTACTTCTCTGCAGCCTGCCTGAATCATACAGCGCCCTCATAAACGCCCTAGAGACAAGGCCTGAGGCAGAACTAACACTGGAATTTGTAAAAGGGAGACTCATGGATGAATTCCAGCGCAGGAAAGAAATCATGCAAGATAATCAGGACCAGGATAAGGAAACTGCCCTGAGAATTGCAGACAACAGATTGCACAAGAAGGAAACAAGGGCATGTTTTCGGTGCAAGAAAGAAGGACACCTAAAGAAAGACTGCTCCATATGGAAGGCAGAACAACAAAAGCGATCTCCACAAGTGTCTAAGCAAAGGGCCAAGGCTACAACCAGTGACACAACCACAGAACAGTGGAGAGGATGTTTTAGAGCAACACAGACCAACTCATCACAGGACTGGTGTGTCGACTCTGGAGCCACAAGTCACATGACCAGCGACAAGAGCTTTTTCACGGTACTGGACCCAAGCAACAAAGAAGAGATATACCTCGCTGATGGAAGCAGCATCACTGCAGAAGGTATTGGCGAAGGAATTCTAAGTTGCAACAAGCCACACGGAGGCACACTAGCAATACCAGTAAAGGATGTGCTGTATGTACCTGGCTTAGAGGGAGGACTCCTATCCGTTAAACGCCTAACAGAGAAAGGGCTCACTGTCAAGTTCCGGGGTAATGAATGCACAATCCAGAAGGGGACAAGGCTCCTAGCCAGAGCTTATGCAGATGAGCACCTGTATCGCTTGAGTGCAACCAAGGAACAAGCAAAACTCACTGCACACGAGCAACACAAGGACTGTATTCATCTGTGGCATCAACACCTGGGTCACAGGCACCCGGAAAGCATAAAGGAACTGCAAAGACAGCAGCTGACAAAAGACCTGATAGTAACAGCATGTCCCTTGACCATGAGATGTGAATGCTGTAACAAAGCTAAAGCCACCAGAGCAACACTCCCCAAGGCAAGCCATACAAGAACCTCCAAGCCACTTGACCTCATACACAGCGATGTGTGTGGCCCCATGAAAGTACCGACACCAGAGGGAACAGATACATAATGACATTCATAGATGACTACTCAAGATACACAGTCACGTACCTCATGAAGCAAAAGGATGAAGTACTGGAAAAACTAAAGGACTAAATAACCATGACAAGCAACAGATTCCAATACAAGCCACTCATACTCAGAACCAACAACGGAGACGAATACACAGGAAAGAGAGTTGAAGACTTCCTGAGAGTCCACGGGATAGAGCACCAGAAGATGGTACCATACACGCCTGAGAAAAATGGGGTAGCTGAAAGAATCTTAACAGAAATGAATAGGTGCATGTTGACGGACCCCAGACTGCCAGAAAAATATTGGGGCGAGGTAGTAGTTAAGGCCTCATATCTAAAGAACCGACTCTACTCAAGAACAGCAAGTGAAACTCCGTACGAACTCTGGTATGGAGAGAAGCCTAGTATGGGACACATCAAAGTGTTTGGATGCAAGTCATACGTGTACATTCTGGAAGAGAAACACACCAAACTACAAAACTGAGCTGTGGAAGGGATTCTTGTTGGACACAGCAAACACTTCAAAGGATACAGAATCCTCACTCCACACACAGACAAAGTAACTATCAGCAACAGCGTGACTTTTGAAGAAAACCCAAGCAACAGTGTAATGTCCTTACAAGAATCAGGAGGAGAAGCATGTCCTGAATCAGGAGGAGAAAAGCATCCTGAACAAACAGTTGAAATCGGCACAAGCTCAGCTGAGATGCAGGAACAAACACGATCACCTGCAGATGCTGAAATCAGAAGATCTACCAGGGAAAATAAAGGCAAACCACCCACTCGCCTGTTCTACAAAGCAAGTACCGACAGACTGTCTGAGCCATCGACATGGGAAGACGTCTTACAAATGTCAGAAGGGGAACACAACAAATGGACAAAGGCAGCTACAGAAGACATAGGGTATTTTCAGACGTTACGAGATCACAGTGAACCACAGTGAATACCCACCTGTGGTCACTGTGCCCTGCACGTCTGTTCAGCGGCTGCCAGATGTTCGCCACACTGAATACCCACATGGGGTCAATTTCAACCATGCTTCCCAGGCTCCCGGCGCAAGAATCTGCTGAAGTGTGGTGAAAGTGATTCCAGGCGGGCATCAATAAAAAGTAACGTCTGGCTGGCTATCACGGCCCGGAATCCCCGGCGGGATTCTGGGCTGTGGTGAACTCTACCAGACGCTGTGGTGGCATTGGCCTCGCCACCCGCCCGTCTCCCCAGAGGGCGGGCGGTGAAGGAGCATGGAAGGGACGGGGCCGTGCAGCCACACGTTGCGCCACGTGGCTCCGCCCCCTCCCTGATTCCCCGCCGGGATCCCTGGCACATCTGTTTTCTGTGCCTGGGTGATCCCAGTGGGGAATCTCTGAGTTGTTTTCGGGATGGGGCGAAGCTGTCCCGTCACGTTTGAAAACACCCCCAGTAGCAGATTCCCCTCACAAAACCTTTAGCAGGAGAGTGCCACCGAAAGCTATTAAATAAAATGGGCATAGTAGGTTAACTTCTGTCTGTTGAGAAGGGGTGTTGTTATATGCAACATCCATAAGTTAATGCCTGCTGCATTAAGAACAGTAATTGACTATAGAGCCACTAGATGGTGCTGCTAAGTTTATGTGTACATGGAAGGGAGATGGGGTTTTACAGTTGAATTCCTTTGTGTAACCACTCCTTCTTCCCTTCTCTCTCTTTGTCTGAGTCTCCATTTTGTCTTGTTACTAGCTAGATGTAACTAAGGATCTGTGCCTGAGAGAGCTTAAGTAAAGTTCTGTTTTTAAACCTTCAGCTGCATTTGCCCTTACTGATTGCGAATCAGTTATTACCCTGCAACACTTCGAACCCTCCAACTGCTGAAGAGAAAACAGTAATGATCACTGAATCTCCACCACCACCACTGAATCTCCACCACCACCACCACCCTGCTACTCCATCAGCAACTACAAAGTGTTCTTTTCAGGGGTTGCAAACATTCTTGCCTAACTTGTTATACCTACACATAGACGAACTGTATCAGAGAGCTCCAATACAATTCATACAGCTTTCAGCTGCCCCCTACCACATTGGAAAGAATAGAAGGTCTATACCTACCACCAGACTTCCATCAGCCTCCCTATACAACCCCCACTAGATGCCATAGTCATCTGCATGCATGATGGGTCAGCAGCAGCCATAAACCCCATGGATGTACTGGCCTGCCCCAAAATACCATTCAAATCCATTGAAAATTCTCACTGTTATCCACCAGGTCCAGCACCCAGATGAGAGGGCACAACTCCTTCTGCTGCTGTGGGAAGACCACTAACCCTAACACTCCCACCTACTCTCACAATGTGCACATGGATTTCTTCTTCAAATGCAGAGCCACAAACCTTGTTGTCTCAGTTAACAATAGCACTAAGAACCATCTTAGGTTCAGCTAACCCTATGCAACCAGCTACTACTTTGCTTCAGAACCTCAGCACCCATTAACAGCACTCAAACTACAGCACAGCAGTTATCTAAGTCAATTTCAGTGTCCGCCCCTGTGCTGTGGAATTTGCTCTGAAGGAGACTCGGCTGGCTCCCACTCTCCTGCTGTTTTGGTGTATATGTAAGACCTGGCTGTTCCATCAGGTTTTTGGCGAGGGGTAGGGGTGGGGTGGGGGTTTTCCCCACATATTGCATTTTTAAATTGTTTTAAAATTTTATACTGTTTAATGAATGTTGTTCGCCGCCCCGGGCTGCCCTGTGGGCAGGAGGGGTGGGATATAAATTTTAAATAAATAAAATAAATAAATAAATTCCTTCTCTATTCCTATAATGCCAGCTGTCTCTCCAGCCCCATCTCATCTCTCAGTGGCTTCAGCACCGCCAGTTATGACTGCACCTTCTGTGCCATCAGCAACTCCAACAGTACCACAACTTGCAATGACTCCGGTACCGAAAACACTGACTAAAATAATCACTACAAAAACAACTCCACAAACCCAAAATATTCCAACAATGCTACAACCTCTATTAGAAGACCAGGAGTTATCAACCCAAGAATCACAACCAGAAAAGAAAAAACCTTCTAACAATCTGACAAGTCTTAAAAAGATGATTCAGCTTCCTCCCCAATTATGCCTAATACTAGATCTACAGAATAAGAGGACATACCATCTTAACCCTCATACCATCTTCACCCTCTCGGTGGCTGTACCTAGGCTGTGAAACTCACTCCCAGCGGGGGTGGCCCTGGATCTCCCCTCTTGTCATATGTGTAACGCCTGGCTGTTCTGCCTGGCTTTTGGTGAGGGAGATGGGGTGTCAGGTGGGATGTGGGGAGGGGGCAGTTTTGGTTTTGTGCCTTCCTTTTTATTGTATTTTATGATTTTATTGATTTTATATGTTTTAACATCATAAGGCGCCCCAGGTTGCTTTGGAGCAGGAGGGGTGGGGTATTAAATGATTTTATAAATCATTTTTTATAAATAATAACATATTGTATCCAGAACATACAGCTACCTCAGAGGATCATAAAAAGTTCCAAGGATTAATACATGAAATGGCAACAGCATTGATCTTACATACAGTTCCTGAGGAAAAGGAGGAGGATGGTCCCATTTACAACATCCTACATAAGCACACCCCATCAAAGATGACACTGCCACTTTCCGAAAAATTAATGAAAAATTCAGGGGCCCAATGGAAAACAGTAAAACACCTTAATCAACCCTCCCAATAGATACCCAATATAGTGTCTACTATCCAGTAAAGTTAGGCAAAGCATACTTAATAAACATTTCATAGTCTTCTAGGGGCACTGGATAGAAGGCATTATATTGGGTATCTATTGGTAGGGTTGATGAGGGTGTTGTTTTCTTCTTTGCTGGGGGAAAAGTTGAGTCATCTTTTTGTGATGTGTCAGAATTGGTAGGAAGGTTTTTGTCATCGTCAGAATACTTGGGGTTAGTCAAGTTGCTATTGTAGTGATGATTGTACTCAGTGCTACTGTTGGTCCTGGAGTCATTTCAAGTTGTGGTACCATTGGAGTTACTGATGGCATAAAAGGTGAAGTCATAATTGGTGGTGCTGAAGCCACTGAGAGATAAGAAGGGCTGGAGAGACAGCTGGCATGATCTCACCACCCTCATCAGCACCAGGGATTTGATTTTTTGAGATTCTCTTGTTTCTTCGTAAGAATCCAGCTGATCTTGTCTCATTCTCATTTCCAAGAATGAGATAGGAATTGTGATTCTCGTCAAGAAACATGAGAAACTGAGAATCTAGTTTCACCCCTATTCCAAATATACTCTCCTACCTGACAGACTTCTGTTCCCAGGACCTGGCCCCTTCCTCCATAAAGGTGAATCTGACTGCCATTTCGACATACCATACTCCAATAGATAACAAATCTATCTTTTCACACCCAATTCTTTAAGGTTTCTTGACAGTTCTCTTCAACTTAACACCACTCATAAGAAATCCTTGTCACGTCCCCATAGTTTTGGAGAGAAAAATTCTACCACCCTTTGAACTATTAGCAACATGCTCATTTCATCTGCTCTCATTAAGGGTTCCTATCCTAGTAGCTCTGACATCTTCCATACAGGTTGGAGAATTATCTACCTTTTGTATAGATCCCCCATTACTTAACTTCTGTAACAACAAAGTAGTCCTTAGATTGCCTCCCTCATTTAAACCTAAGATGGTCATACAATGCCACATGTCACAGGATATAAACTTACCTGTATTCTTCCCTAAACCTCATTCCAACAAAGGGGAGAGAGCTCTACATATTCTAGATGTCAGGAGAGCTCTCTCCTTTTATTTAGAAGGAACAAACTCCTTTTGCAAGGATAGGATAGTAATCTTTTTGTTGCCTTGGGAGGTTCTTCAGTAGGTTGCAAAATATCTCCCCAGATCATTTCATCTTGGCTCGTAGAATATATCTCATTCTGTTACGAACTCGCACATAAGGAACCTCCTTCAGACCTAAAAGCCCACTCCACAAGAGCTAGGGATATATCAGCAGTCTGGTTTAGGAAACTTCCCATAGACCAGATTTGTAAAGCTGCAATTTGGAGTCTCAGCACACACTTTCTTAAAAAATTACATGTTGGACCTTACAGCAAGATCAGATGCTAGCTTTTGGAGAGCAGTACTTCAGTCCCTTTTCAACTAGGGCTTAACCACCCCCCTTTAGGGACTACTGCTAAGCAATCTCCCAATGGCATTACTGCACAGAGCCACACTCAAAGAAGAAATAAAGGCTACTTATCTGTAACCTTGGTTCTTTGCATTAGGCTCAGTCACTCACAACCTCCACCCCTCCTTCCCCTCTACATGGGAGCCCTGGTTGAAAAGTGGACGCTCAGATGTGGAAGTTGGAAGGAAACTGAGGTGATTCACGCTTTACCCCTCCTACCTTCCTGCCAATGGCATGAGATGCAAGAGGAGGGGCCACTGAACATGACAGATGAACTGCTTAAGAAGCTTCCCAGGGAATCTGCGTAAGCATAGCTCCCCAATAGTGTGTGTGACGGAGTCCATCTGGAAGAACTAAGGTTACACATAATCTTAGTTTTTAGACTGTGATTTGTGAATGGAAGGGTTTCCAGGATACAAAACCTTTCTGTGGCAAGCAAAAATAATAAATAAAGGAGACCTAGGATCCACTTCAATCACTAAATCTAAGCAACAGCAGCATACTATTTGCTTTGGTCAAGACAGAAATGGATATGGATTTTAATTATCTGTATATTTTTGTTGCTGGAACTCTCTCATCTCATCTCATCTTTAATTTATACTCTGCACTCTCCCAACCAAAGTCGGCTCGAGGCAGCTCACATCAATAATAAATACAATATTAGGGTTTTTATCCCACCACCAAATACATCATAATACACAAGAAAACCCTACCCTCCCATTGATCATTTCAATAATAATATCTAACAATATGTCTTACTAACCCATCCCAATACCCACTCTACCAGTATCAAATCATCCTTCCTTCCATCCCCTGCTGCCACCAGGGGTAGTCCTCCCTCTCCACCCCTCTCTCACCAGGGGAGAGGAAGTCTTCCTCATAACTTTCACCAGTAGAAACCTCACATTGGGCATCCCCACCAGTGACCCCTCCATCCCAATCTCCAGGCACGATCAAAAGGTAGACCCCTTTGATCGTGCCCCTTTGAGCCGTGCCCCCGACACGTGCCTCTGGCACGGCTGGCAGCCATCACCGGTGTTATGGAGAGCAGCCCGAAAGGAGCGCTCCCCAGGCCCCACCCCCGAACTGCTCTTATTTTAAAATCAGGATGAGAAGCAATATCTAAATGCTACCTCTATGTTGGCTGTAAAGTGTGTGTGGCAGGTGCTGACCCTTTAAGAAAGAGCAGCTCAGTCACTTGTTTTGCATAGCAGGAAGTTAATGCTCATTTAAATGGCTTGGCCCCTACATATCTAAAAGATGGCCTTCTCCCTTATGTTCCATCGTGATCCCTAGGGTCATCCAGGAGCACCCTCTTGCAAGTTCCATCACTGCACCAAATTCATACAGAAAAGACACAAAGAGAGGCCATCCCAGTGGCTGCCCCACAACTTTGAATCTCCCTTCCCCTGGCAGTTTGCCACAGCTGGAATGCTTACCAGAGCAATGTAAGACCTGTTTATTTGGCCAGGCTTTTGGCAGGCAGGGATAGGGTCCAAATAGATTTTTTTTTAAATAGGATGTTAATATGTAGATTGAGTTTTAAATTGGTTTTATTCTATTTTTGTTTTTATGTATGTTTTGTTACTTGCCCAGAGCATTTGGAGAATGGCATGCTATAAATCTAAATTAAAAAAAATAAATAAATCTGGGAGGGCATCAATGGGTGAAAACAGACATGATGCTAACCACCCTTTAACTGCCCTTGGTGGTCATTTATGCACGTTTCAGGGCTGCATAGGGCACCAATACAGCCCTGCAACATGCATAAATAACCACCAAGGGTGGTTAGCGTCGTGTCTGTTTTCACCCTATGGCAGCTGAGCTCAGTCTAGGGCTGACTGTGTAAGAGTGTGGCCAGCCATGGCCAGGGGCAAACTACAAAGCCACTGCAGTCTTAGAGCTGAAATAAAAAATCTCTGTGAGTGCTGTTTCTGATGGAAACCGCTCTTTTGCCTTAATTTGCTCAAGTAGGAAATCTACCACTATTTTTGACATTTTCTGTGATTTTCAGCTAATTTCTGCTACTTCAGTAATTTCTGGTAGTTCCTGGTATTTTTCCTGTTAATTTCTGGTATTATCATTTTTTGGGTAATTATTACTGGAAATTACGACCCCCCACCCCGCCCTAAAAAAAAGATAGGAAATTGCAGGCAGGAATACCAATGGGACCGGAAGCATGGAAGCATGAAATACTGATGCCGAAAGTGCTCCCGAAAGGTTGGTATTTCCCGACTGAATGAGAGCACCTGCTCTCACTTCAGCCCTATTGCTGATCTTGAGATCCCCAGCCATTGAGGTATACACAGGCACAGGCCATCTTCATGCCCTACATCAAGACTTTTGTTGTGCTCAAACGTTTACATGTATACAGAAAAATATATGATATGATGGAACCAGGTTACCTGAGATGATTCTTGCTTGCTTCCCCTGTCTCTGACTTCTCTTTGTCCATCTGCCTGCCTCCTAAAAGGGCAGTCAGTATTTAAAGACTTAAGACCTTCCTACCAGGCATAGGCAACAATGGGGAGGGGTCATGGAAGGCATGTGCCCCCCTCCAGATTTTCAGAAGCCCTATAGAACTCTATAAAACCCTTTCCTAGCCCTCCCTCCTGTACCCCCTCCCACTTTCTACAGTTACCAGTCACCTATGCCACCAGTATGTCACTTCCTGTGGGAAGTAGCTGGCTCATTCTCCAGTTACATAAATCATCTCAGTGGTCAAACTGGCCCTTTTACATGCTCATCCCTGCTGTGGTAAGTTGCTGTCTAGCTTCACTATGCTAAATCATTCTTCTCCTCCCTCAGGCATGATCTGCCATCACATTGGGTACTTTCAGACGTTACGGGCGGCCGGTTCACCACAGCGAACCACCAGGGGGGGCGAACAGCGCAACCACGCCCGGGGGTTGGAAAACGACCCAAACAGACGTGCCGGGAACGGGACCACGG
>QEPC01006601.1:987803-1003401 GCA_003113815.1 Sphenodon punctatus | reverse complement strand
GAGGGATATGCAGAGGGGAAGGGATTGGAGGAGGTTAGTAGGGTTATGGGTGGAGAAAATAGGGAGGGTGAGGTTGGAGTGGGTGTTTTGAGGTGAGGGACGGGAGAGAGGAGCGAGAGATACCTCTGGGGGCTCTGGGAGAGCAGCTGGTAGGAGGTGGTCAGAACGGTGTGGACGGGGAGGGAAGAGCGGCTATAGGGGTGGTTCTAGGGTGAGGACACTATGGTCCATGGGTGTGTGTGGTTCAGGCTCTCAGGAGACCTAGGTCCCTTGTGGTGGTTAAAAGAGTCTCCCACCACTGTGGGTGAAGGAGGAGTAGCGTCTAACATCCGCTAGTGGGGGGACATTAGATGCTGCTAAATGCAAGGTCTGTGGCAAATAAGGCCCCGGTAATAGGGATGTGCGAACAGAATGCAGTTTGGATGTTCAGACGTTCAGTCGTTCGGTTTGAAACCCGAATTCAGGTTTGGTTGTTTGGTTCGGCGGAGTTCGGTTCGACCAAACTTGGCCGAACATTCAAAAATTACACTATCAATACCGATACCGAATTCGAAGATTTTTTGGGGTAACAGTATCATTTGGTCCTGAAACAACCCCTGGTCTCCACCCCTGGTGCCAGGAAGTCTACTCCTCAGCTGCCTGCCTCCCTTTTCCAGTCACGTTTCCCCCCACCCGAAGTCACATTTTTCCCACCCCCAAACTCATCCGAACTCACCCGAACATGACTGAACTGTTCGGCTGTTTTCGAGTTCGCTTCGGACATTTGGTTTGAATGTCTGAACAGACAGAGTTTGTTCCAAACTCCGAACATCTGAACTGTGTTTGCACATTCCTACCCGGTAATCCGGGACAAGATCCTGGACAGGGCTGCAGACTTTGCATGTATTACGGAAACCTGGCTGGACGAGAAGGCAGGTCCAATTTTGGCTGATCTTGTTCCAGCTGGGTGTGCCGTGTAGCACCAGCCCCACACTGGGGGCCGGGGAGGCGGTGTAGCTATTATTTTTAGAGAGAGATGGCCTGCCAGGAGGTATCCAGTCCAGGAGATTCCAGGGATCTAGGCCCTCTATGTGGTGTTTGATTTGACTGGGGGCAATCTCGGGGTGCTGCTTGTGTACCAGGCCACTTCCTGCCCAGTAGCATCCCTTGCCGCTCTAGCAGAGCTGGTCTCAGTGGTGGTGTTGAACTCCTTCAAGACCTTGGTCCTGGGGGACTTCAATGCCCATACCGATGCCAGCCTTGTGGGAGAAGAACGAGAGTTCATGGCCGCCATGGCAACCGTTGACTTGTCCCAAGTTGATAACTGCCCAACCCATGTGGGAGAACATACCCTCGACCTGGTGTTCTGCTCTGGCCTTGAGGTGGGTGATCCGGTAGTTGGGGATGTGAGGGTCATGCCCTTGTCATGGATGGATCATTACCTCCTACAGGCCAGTCTCTCAGCACACCACCTCCATTAGGGGAATGGACCAGTTAGGTTGGTCCACCCCTGGAGGCTGATGGAACCTCAGCGATTCCAGGAGGCCCTGGGGGATTTAACTTTAGACCCTGACGGCCACTCTGTTGATGAGCTCGTCCGAGCTTGGAACAACTTGCTTGAGGAGGCCACTGACAGGGTGGTTAGGAGATGTCTCCTACCTCTGTCTCATCACCATAGGGCCCCTTGGTTTACTGAGGGGCTGTGGTGTATGAAATAGGTAGGTAGGTGACTATAGCGATGCTGCCGTCGGACTCGCGCTGAATACGACCGACTTCTCCATAAGGCTCACTTGCGGTCCTATGTTGAGGCTGTGAGGACGGCAAAGAAAGAGTTTTTTGTCGCACTCATAGCATCTGCAAAGTCATGTCCAGTGGAGCTGTTCCGGATGGTGCGGGGGCTGGTCAGTCCAACCTCCCTCTGCCTGGACGGGGACTTGTCCCAGGCCTGCTCTGAGGAGTTTGTCACCTACTTTGCAGACAAGATTGCTTGGATCCAGAGAATCTTCAATGCTGGATTAGGGACAGTAGAGGTGGAGCGAGGTGATGGAGGCCCCGTCTGGTCCATCTTCTTGGGATGAGTTTAAGAAAGTGATGCCAGCTGATGCTGTGGATGTCCTGGGGTCTGTTAGGGCCACCAGTTGTGCCCATCCTGGTTGGTGAAAGCCTCCAGGGAGACATTGGGGATGGTACTGGCGAGGGTAATCAATGCGTCCCATCGGCAGGGGAGATTACCCCCCAGTCTCAAGGAGGTCGTGGTGCACCCGCTACTGAAAAAACCATCCTTGGATATGGACGCACTGGCAAGCTACTGACCTGTCTCTAACCTTCCCTTTTTAGGGAAGGTTATTGAATTGGCGGTGGCACTGCAGCTCCAGGTTCATCTTGACAGCATCAATTTCCTCGACCCATTTCAATCTGGGTTCTGCCCTGACTATGGTACAGAGACAATGTTGGTGGCCTTGGTGCACAATCTCCACTGGTAGATGGACGCAGGATGTTCAGCACTTCTGTTCCTGCTAGATCTCTTGGCCGCCTTTGACACAGTGGACCATGGTCTGCTGTTGAGACAATTGCGAACCCTGGGGGGTCTGGACGGGACTGTCCTTGGATGGTTCCGATCATTCCTCTTGGGGAGAAGCCAGCAGGTTGTCCTGGGGGCTGAATCTTCCAGCCCCTGGGCCCTGGATTGTGGTGTTCCGCAAAGTTCCAATATGTCTCCATTATTGTTTAATGTATATATGCAGCCCGTGGGGAAATCATGAGAGGGTTTGGTGTGCATTGCCACCAATATGCTGATGACATCCAGCTTTACCTCTCTTTTTCAACCGACCCAGGTCCTGCCATTTCAGTACTGTCCCAATGTTTGGAGGCCGTGACAGATTGTTTACAGCAGAGCAGACTGAAACTCAATCCTGATAAGATGGAGGTGATGGTAGTGGGTAAGTGGGTAAGGTGAAGGAGGTCCTGGCTCCCTTCGTAGAAGGGGTCCACCATCCCGTAGCCCAGCAGGTTCGGAGTCTGGGAGTACTGTTGGACTCAGATCTCCGCCTAGATCGGCAGGTGGAGATGGTGGCTAAGGCTGCCTTCCGCCAGCTGTATCTGGTGCGACGCTGCGTCCATATATTTCCAGACCCGACCTGGCCACCCTCATCCATGCCTTCATCACCTCGAGACTGGACTACTGTAACGCGCTCTATGTGGGGCTTCCCTTGATGCTGGTTCAGAGGCTGTAGCTGGTGCAGAACGCGGAGGCTTGTTTCCTGATGGGGACGTGCCAATGGGAGCATATTACTCCCGTGCTCCGTGCGCTGCACTGGCTGCCTATAACATACCGAGTCAGATTCAAGGTATTGGTTTTGGCCTATAAAACCCTACACAGTCTTGGCCCTTCATACCTCAGGGACCACTTCACCTTCCGTGCCCCGGAGTGACCCCTTCGGTCCTCCGGGGGCGCCTTCCTGGAGGTCCCCTGTGTAAAGCGGGGGGCCACAATGGAGAGGGTGTTCTCAGTGGCTAGGCCACAACTATGGAACTCCCTCCCAGAGGAAGACCATCTGGCCCCAAGTCTGATGGTCTTCCGCTGGGCCTGTAAAACCTGGCTGTTCTCCCAGGCCTTCGGAGATGGGGAGGGGGATTGGGATAAAAGTTGGGAGCGGGGGGCGGGGGTAGGTGATTTTTTAGATGTTTTAATGTTTATGTTTTTTGTTGTTTTAATCATTGTTATTTTTTATCTTGTAAGCCATCCCGAGATGTCATGGGCATGAGGGGACGGCTAAGAAATATAACTAACTAACTAACTCACTAAATAAATAAATTCCTGCACACTAAATGCTGGTTAACTAAAGACTCCGATCTACTCTTAACCAGCTGTACTGAAGCGACTCTAGATTCAGTAGGGCCCAATTTTGGTGACTCCATTGCGTATAGATGGCTAACTGTAGCTCTGGTATCTTTAACAACTTCCTGCAAGCTCATCTGAGCCCCCTCAATAATGCCCTTCATGTCCTTAATTCCCTCAAATAAAACATCAACCAGCCTGATCACCAGAACACATTGATCCCCCCAAAAGTTTATCAACATCCACAGGGGGAATTTGGAACAGCCGCATGGTCCCCTAGAGCTGGCCCGGAGGCAATTTGAGGGGAAGATTTTACAGTAGAGCTGATCCCATCCTCCAATACAGCAAACCAATTGAAGGTTGGGATCTGCAACCCTTGTGGCCTTTTGGGGGCACAACCTTTAAACCTCACATCCTGGAACTTAAGTAGTTTCAGGCTAGGGGTCTCGGGCTTATGGGATACTGGATGGGGTCGAGCCCTTTTCCTAGTCTGCATAATGGCTAAAAGATTAAACAAGGGCCATCTCCAATAGTATTTGGGCACTTAGGCCCGATAGCCCAAAAGTGCAGCGTACCCTACTCAAATCGTAGGGGGACTGCGCTTCACCCCTGCAACACAGAGCTTGTCTTGCCCTTCATGGGATGTGTGCTGACAACACTTAATCCCTGGAGCTCCCCAAAAATCACTTTACCACACTCAAAGAGGTCAACAAAAGACAATTTAATCCCAAGATATCAGAGGAGCTTAACTTGCCCTTCCTGGGGCGTATGCCAGCAACACTTAACCCCTGTTCCCCTACTACACCAGGTAATGATTAGCCCTTCATGGGGCACGTAGCGGCAAGACTTGACCCCTGAGGCTGAAAGGGGAACTCAGCCCCTCAAAAAGATAAAAATATCCGCACAAAATCCCCCAATCCCTAGGTCTTAAATGTCCTTTTGCGGTATAGCTAGTTTCCCTCCACCTCCTACAGTTCAATCACTCCCTTGAGCTGACTCTTCAGTTAGTCGAATGTCCTTGGCTTTTCACTTGATGAGCATCTACAGCAACAGACTCACAGGATTACTTCTCCTAGAGCCGTAAATAGTGCCTAACCCTTCATGGATCATATGGCGGCAAAACTTAACACCTGCAGCTGGAGGGGGAACTCAGCCCCTTACCGGGCTAGTAATGCCTATACAAAGGCCCCCTACTGCAAGATCTCAATATTGAATGGGGTAGGTAGCTTACTCTCCCCAACCAAAAGTCTACCCTGCACCCGGCCTGCTCCTAAGGCCGCGCGCAGAAGGGTGTGCCCTTCTGCGCATAGTCCTTAGGCATGCAGCCCCACAGCGCACGCCAATGGCTCATCCATAGGTCGTGGCTTTAAAGTTAAAGTCCCCATCTCCCTGTTCACAGCACCTCCCTTGAAAATAGGTGCTCCACTCGCGCGCTTACTCACAGCTTTGAGGGAATCCTGGTCCATGGCCCTGACAACAGGAGAGATTATAGTTCCACATGGCAGACTCCCAAATCCACTGACGGGGAACAACAAGTGGTAGTCACTTTCAGGGGCAGCAGCCCACACACAGCACCTGGCTGGCAGCAACATTCTCCCCAAACAGCTCCCTCTCCAATGGGACCCCCTACAATGAGAGGATATGTTATTATTGCAATCAAACTTCTATGGATGAAGCAATTGAATCAGTAGCTCATATTCAGCTTGATTGCCCTCATTATTCAAATTTGAGATTATTGTATATCAATCCTCTTATTGCTTGGAGGCAGTCTCGCTCACTGCATGAAGTGGTGGTGGCTTTTTTGATGAATCAGAATCCTAAAGAATCATCTAGTGTTACAAAGTTCTTTGCCCAAACCTGAGGCTAAAGAAATCCAGTCAGAACTTGAGGTAAAGCACCGGGGTATTGGTTGTGTTATCTACTGGATTTTGTCCATCTTGTTCTGCTAAAAAATTTTACTGGGAGACTCCAGATAGGCCTAAGAGGTTATCCCTATCTAGGTGGTACAGGGGTTGTTTTAGGAGTTATGACATTTTTGCCCTGTGGTGCCACTATGTCAAAGGCTCACACCGTTTAATCCAATGGTAACGTGCAGGTAGCATTGCATGTTAAAGAGTCCTGTCCATATAAATGTGTAATGTAAAATGTTTAATTTTATGAGCATGATGATGATTATGTTGTATTTTACCTGCTGTATAGGTGCTGTTATTTAGTCTTGGGCACCTGTGTGCCTTTTGGTTGTCTTGTCTGTATGTTTTGTTTGCAAAGGCTGTTTACTATGCAATATTTTTTTTTCACTTTGTTATTCTACACACACACTTCTGTTCCATATGACATATGCAGACAAACATTGTATTTCCCAGGACGTTTGAGTTCTCTATGAGGGGAGTGGGGGCTACAGGGTTAGAGGGGTGACTTGGACCCGGCTTGTCTGTTACAAGGTTACAAGGTTGAGAGCAGGGGAGAGGAGAACGGGCTCGGAATGAAGACTATTGAGTTGCCTCTGAAGGACTTGCAGTTTACTCTATTAGAGTGGGATGGAGAAGCTGGAAGCCAGGAGTCCTGATTTCTCTGTTACAGGGCTGGGACCAAGTAGATTAGATGGGGAGAAGGGTTGGGAGCCAGAACTCCGAAGTTCTCTCTTTCTTAAAAAGGAAACTGAGGGGGTGAGGAGCCGTCTCACGTCCTCCAGTTCCCAGCTTCAGTGTTGCCCCCAGCCTGCAGAGAGGAAGAGGATTGGGGCTGAAAGACGAAGGCAAAGTGTGGGTGCATGGAGCCTAAGTTGTAAGTGAGCACAGTATGCGAGACTGTACACTTTCTTTACTACTAACTTGGCACTGAGGTCAAGGCAGGAGTCTTAACTTGTAATTTCTATGCTTTTTGGTGAATGATTGAATTTGCAAGAGCCTTAACTCTTCTTGTAAACTGGAGGTTTTTTTATTGTGGAATTTTGTATTTCTTCTAAAACAGAAGCTAAATGCTTCAGGCTTTTCCTAAATTTTGCTATGCTTCACTCCATCATCTAAGCTACTAAAAAATCCTAACCATTCTTTTACACAAGATCTATCAACCTTTAGTATAACACTGAGGCCACATGAGGGCCAAAAGGCATAATTTTGAATTGGTCATGTCCTGTTGGGATCCTTTAATAGCATCTACTGCTTAAATTATGATGAGCAACTTGCCAATAACCTTTACTGAGGCTATTGTATTCATGGTGTATAGTATTCATGGTGAATACAATATCCAGTTAATTGGCCTGCTTTGATTCAAATCCAATGAAAGAGATAATAGCCACTATTAATTTCCACTTTCTTGGATAACTGTTTTGGTTGTTTTGTTTATTTTAGTATTTCTGTTTTTTTATTTGACTTTTTTGATTATTTCATTTCAACACTATTGCACATGCACAATAACTGAAACAAAATAACCAGAATACCTAAATGACCAAACTGAATAAACAAAACACTGAAATAAAATATGATCAAAATGAAAATACCCAAATAATTGGATATGCAAATATTTGCTTGAGTTGTGGATATTGTTTGGATGTTGAGAGGGCTATCTGAAAATGAAAATAATATTTGTAAGCATCAAATCTGCTCCAGAGGGGGGTACTCAACAGGCCATAATGGAGTGATTAATTCTTTGCTTTTCACTCCCAGATCCCAAGAGTCAGAGGTTACATCTTCCCAACCTTTGCACCTGCGATGTACCTGGTATTGAACAACTGGGCTGAGATGAGATGGGGTGTACCCATTCCTCAGTGAAATACCAACCTTTCTGGAGTGCTTGTGAGCATCTGTCAGTGCTTTGTCACTTTCCAGTGATTCCATGCTTCTGAATTTTTCCCCGTAATTTTTGTCACTTTACGGGACATTTTCATTACTTTCTGGGAATTTTACAACAGTTTTACAGCATTTTTACAACATTTTATGGCAATTTTCAGCACTTCCCTGGTGCTTAGTTGGCATGTTTGTGTCTCTACAGCTGCTGAGGGTGCTCGTAGGGCACACAAAGACTTGGGACCGGCCCCATAGCAGCCACATTCAGCTTGCAAAAAAAAACATAAAATGTTGGGAAAACGCAAGAAAGCAAGTAAATTTCCGCATCATGCAAATGGAAGCGAATGATTTGCTTCTGACAGAAAGAACACTCACCAAGATTTCTCGTTTCAGCACCACTGAATAATAATTAAACCTCTTCCATCTCTAAAAACCTACTGTATTAATCAGCTATTGGGGTATGATACACCCCGATTAAGACACAGTTGAAAAATATAAATTTGATTGATTTCAAAATGACTCCAGTTTGACATAAAAAATTAAATTGTATTGTTTGTTGTACAGAAATACAGGACAAAATGAAAGTTCTTAGGGTCAATAGTATCGCACCATATTAACAGTAAATCACAACAGTCAAGCTATTGGGGTTGAATTGACAATACACACCCCACCCCATTTTTGCAACATAACATGTATGTAACAGAAAGGTAACACTGTATTGTACATTATTATTATTATTATTATTATTATTAACAAACATTTATATAGCGCCAGCAGTGTACCTGGCACTTTACAAAGTAATAATATAGACACGGTCCCTGCCCCTAGGGCTTACAATCTGAGAGACAGGAGCTGGGGGAGAGACTTAGGAAGGGGAACAGAGGGAGAGACAAGGGGTCTAACATTCATGAAGATGCGAGGTCTCAAGTGCACGTACTTGGCTTGGTTACGATGAGAATGACAGCAGGCAGGTCCATGTTGCAAGGATAAGGGTAAACCGATCGTAGGTATAGGAATAGTGGCTCAGCAGGATAAAGAGTCAGACAGAGCAGAGCGAAAGAGGTGAGTTTTAAGGAGAGATTTGAAGGTATGAAGGGAGGGGGCAAGGCGGATGTGGACAGGGAGGGAGTTCCAGGCATGGGGGGCAGCAAGTGAGAAGGGACGAAGGCGCTTAGGGGAGCAGGGAAGGCGTGGAAGGGTGAGAGAAGGGACAGAGGAGGAGCGAAGTGCACGGGCTGGAGTATGGAGGGCGATAAGTGCAGAGAGGTAGGGGGGAGCAAGGTTGTGAAGAGCTTTATAGGTGAAGACTAGGAGCTTGTGCAGGATTCGTTCAGGAAGGGGAAGCCAGTGAAGCGAAGAGAGGAGGGGCTGCACATGGTCGAAGCGACTGGCGAGGTAGATGACCCTGGCAGCAGAGTTTTGGACAGAGATGAGGGGAGAAAGGTGAGACCGGGGAAGGCCAGTGAGAAGGAGGTTACAGTAATCGAGGCGAGAGATGACCAGAGCATGAACAAGAGTTTTGGCAGACGAGACAGAGAGAAAAGGGCGAATCTTAGCAATGTTATGGAGGGAGAAGCGACAGGATTTAGCAACAGAGTCAATGTAGGGTTTAAAAGAAAGGGGTGAGTCAAAGATGAAGCCTAGGCTACGGGCTTGGGGGACAGGCAGGATGGTGACTCCATCAATAGTTATTGACAGTGAGGAAGGAGAGGAAGGATGAGGGGGGAAGATAAGGAGTTCAGTTTTAGCCATGTTGAGTTTGAGTTGACGTTGAGACATCCAGGTAGAGATGTCAGAGAGACAGTTGATGAGACGAGCTTGAACAGAGGGAGAGAGAGAGGGAGTAGAGAGATAGAGTTGAGTGTCATCAGCATAGAGGTGGTATTGGAAGCCATGGGAGGCAATGAGTTTGCCTAAGGATGAGGTATAGATCGAGAAGAGGAGAGGGCCAAGAACAGAGCCTTGAGGAACACCAACTGAGAGGGGGAAGGAGGAGGAGGTGGAGTTGGAGAGAGACACATTAAAGGAGCGGTCAGAGAGGTAGGAGGAGAACCAGTTATGGACAGAGCCACAAAAGCCAAGGGAGTGAAGGGAATCCAGCAAGAGTGAGTGGTCAACAGTATCGAAGGCAGCAGAGAGATCAAGGAGGACAAGAATGGAATAGAGACGTTTAGATTTAGCCACCAGAAGATCGTTGGTGATCTTAGCGAGAGCAGTTTCAGTAGAATGAAGGGGGCGGAAGCCAGATTGGAGGGGGTCAAGGGAGGAGTTGGAGGATAGGAAGTCAAGGCAGCGGGAGTAGACAACACGTTCAAGCAGCTTGGAAGCAAAAGGAAGGAGTGAGACAGGACGATAGCTAGAAGGGTCAGAGGGGTCAAGAGTGGACTTTTTGAGAATAGGAGAGACTGTGGCATGTTTGAAGGCAGAAGGGAAAGAGCCAGTAGAGAGGGAGAGGTTGATGATGTGCAGGAAGGAAGGGGCGACAGTGGGAGTAATGGAGGTGAGGAGGCGGGAAGGAATGGGATCAAGGGGGCAAGTGGAAGGGTTGGAGGAGGAGAGCAGAGAGGAGATTTCCTTAAGGGAGGCAGGGGAGAAGGAGGACATGAGAGAAGGAGGGGGAGGAGGGAGAGGGGTGGGAGTGGGAAGAGAGGAGTGGGAAGCGATGTCGAGGCGGATCTTGTCTATCTTGGAGGTGAAGAAGGAGGCAAGATCCTGAGCAGAAAGGGAAGAAGGAGGGGGAGGACAGGGAGGCTTGAGGAGGGAGTCAAAGGTAGAGAACAGGCGGCGAGGGTCCCGAGAACAGGACTCAATGCGGGAGGCATAGTAGTGTTGTCTAGCAAGGGAGATAGCAGAAGTAAGGGTGGAGAGACAGAATTTGAAGTGAAGGAAGTCAGCGTGAGAATGGGATTTGCGCCAGAGTCGTTCAGCAGCACGAGTGCAAGAACGGAGGTGGCGGATACTAGGGGTGAGCCAAGGACGGGGGTTGTGGGAGAAGGCAGGGCGGGAAGAGAGAGGGGCATGGGAGTCAAGTGTGGAGGAGAGAGAGGCGTTGAGAGCAGAGACAGCGGAGTCAGGGGAGGAGGAAGAGAAGACTGTAGGAAGAAGGGGAGAGAGAGAGGAGGCAAAGTCCAGGGGATCAATAGCTTGAAGGTCACGGAAGGGGCGTAGAGAAGGGGAAGAGGAGGGGGGACAGTGGGAAATGTTGAAAGAGGCAAGGAAGTGGTCTGATATAGGATGAGGATCGAAGGAGAGATCAGCGACAGAGCAGTTTCTAGAGAGGACAAGATCAAGAGAATGGCCATTAGTATGGGTGGGGGAGTTGGTCCAAAGGTGGAGGTTGAAGGAGGAGGCTAGGGAGAGGAAGCGAGAGACTGAGGGCTGAGATGGGTCATCAACATGAATGTTGAAGTCACCAAGGATGAGAGTGGGGATATCAACAGAGAGGAAGAAAGTGAGCCAGGACTCAAAGTCAGAAAGAAAGGAAGAGAGAGGACCAGGGGGACGGTAGATGACAGCAACACGTAGATGGAGGGGGGAGTAGAGGCGCACGGAGTGAGCCTCAAAGGTATGGAAGGAGAGAGAGGGGGGAGGAGAAATTGGTTGGAACTGACAGGATTTAGCAAGAAGGAGGCCCACCCCACCACCCCGTCCTTCAGGGCGGGGTTGGTGAGAGAAGGAGAGACCCCCACAGGAGAGGGTAGCAGGCGTGACAGAGTCCGAGGGAGTGATCCAAGTTTCAGTAAGGGCAAGGAGCTGGAGGGAGCGAGAGAGGAAAAGATCATGGATATAGGGAGCTTTACTGATAGATGAGCGACAGTTCCAGAGGGAGCAGAAAAATGGTAGTTGATGAGGGGGGAGGCAAGGAATAGGGATAAGATTGGGAGAAGGGGAGCGTCGTGGTAGGCTAGAGACAGGAGGAATAGGGATAAGATTGGGAGAAGGGGAGCATCGAGGAAGGCTAGAGACAGGAGTGGAAGGGGAGCAATGAGAGAAAGTAGCCAAGGGAGCAAAGGATGTATGGGGGAGGTTAGAGAGTGGTGATCGGTTGGGGGGAGGAAGAAGCTGGGAGGAGAAAAGTAGAGGAAGAAAAAGATGGACAGGAAGAGGAGAAGGAGAGGAGGGAAAGAAAAGGCGAGAAAATAGGGCAGACATGTTAGTGAGTAAGATAGGAGGGGGAAGTACAGTAGAAAAGAAATGGAGAAAAGTACCTGTAAGGCGCGCGCCTTTAGGCGCGCGCTTTTCGGCCCGCTGGTCGGTGGAGCTTGGGGCGGCAGGAAGGCCAAGCCCCAGGAGAGTCGTGGTGTCCTCGAGCGATGACAGCCGAGGATGCTGGGAGCGTATGCAGACGAGCTGCAACCTCACCAGTTCTTGGCCCGCTGGTTGGTGGAGCTTGGGGTGGCAGGAAGGCCAAGTAATGTTAGTAATATTACAATTACTAACTATGAATAAAAAACATAACATAATAGCATAATAATTACATAATACCATAACAGTTCAAGCAGTCTTCTAACTGTCACCTACATTCACACAAATACATTAACACAGCAGTTAATTCCTGAATGCTGTCTTTCTTTCCCCACCCTACACCTATGGAATCTGATTGGTTAAAAAAAACTTGGCTTAACAAATCTTGGGAATAGCACAAAGACATGTACTTTGCATATGAATAGTTGAGTGTTGAGTGTTATCACCCAAGTTAACAAACTTTAGATTATCCCTTTAGATTATCCCTCTATTCATAGACCAGGAAGATGATTTGGATAAAGACAACAGCCCAATGTTCTTGAACAGTCAGCACAGATAAGCAAACAACATTAAGTACATGTTAGCTTCATATGCAAAAAGTTTCACATGTTCAGTAGGTTGCTGTCATATTTACATATTAACTAACCAATGCCGGCCCTACAACATGTCTTTTTCATAAGTGCCCTGGAAAAATATACATAATGTGGCAACCCTAAGTTAGGGAAAGCCTGATTGAAGATTAGGATTTAGGAGGGATTTGGAGGGAGACAGAGAGAGAGCAAATGTGTTTAGGGAGGGAATTTCAGGCATAGAGGGCGGCACTGGAGAAGTGGTGAAGATGGTTTAGAGATCAAGTAACTCTGGGGTGAGTGAGGATGGTGACAGATACCCTGAGAAGCCACAATATCCATTGTTGTGCATTTAAATGCAGTTCAGCTCTTATTAGGGAAATTAAAAAGTCCTAATCTCCTGCCTTTCCTCATGCTGTTGTTTGCTTCACTTGGTATGCCTTGCTGTATTCTAACATTTCCAGGTGTCAGTGGGTGGGGGGTAAAGGGGGATGACACACTCCTGCACCAACACGCACGTTCTATTCACATTCAGGTGCTGGCACGTCGGTGAGAAGACACAATGTCCGTCAGGATAGGATTTGGTCCAAATAAGTCTCAAGGAGACTAGGCCCCTATCATCATAGGGCACCGAACACTGAGCAGGTCTAGGCCTCCCTGCTCTTGCTCAAGACTCCAGACACCCTCATGTACACAGGAATGGGGGGTTCGGGCTGACAAGTGAGGTCTTGTGAGGAGGGGCAGGTAGGGTCCCAGGATTGGGGGAGAGGGAGGTAGGCTCACACCACACAAGGGTAGGGGGAAGGGAGTCCCAGGGTGGAGAGAGGATGTTGCACAAGCATTCACCTTTCGTCGAAACACGCACATCAGAGGGGAAGGGGAACTCAAGGGAGATAAGCAGCACCAGCAGTCAGTGAACACACACGTAGTAATAAGCACACAGGTACATGGAAATCTCTCAAGGGGGTCAACTTCTCGCTCAGATTACCGCCACTGGGTGCGTCCTAGTGCAGGCTTTTACGCAGGAGGCCCCGCCCCGCTGTGTGCCTGGAGCCAAGCGGAGTACTGCAGCGGCACAAGCACTGACCCCGTGCTTGGCAGGGTCGCTGGAAGCAGCGTGTTGCTGCTGTCACATGGGTCAGTTGCCTGGGCAACTGAAGACAGCCGTGGCGGTGAAGCCGCCGTGGCTTGGGGCACTGCGGGGGGAGCGGGAACGACGTGAGAGGAAGACATGCTGGGGTGCCCCTGGTGCCAAAGGCTGACACCAGAACACTGCTGGCCAATAATACCTCCTGTAACAGAGAAGCCCCTTGTGATGAGTTGCTGCAGGGCTGCTCCCACCAAACGGTCACAGGAGTGCCTCAGTAAATGCAGGTCTGAGGCCCAAGTCAGCCATCATTGTGTTTATTTGCCTCCACTTTTCAAGTTTCCAAAACGATAGGTCCATAAGCACACTGTTACTACAATAGCAGTACAGTTTCTTGTATTCTACTCTTCAGCACCTTTCAAAACAGCTCTCTCACAGCAGTCCTCTGCTCCAGCTCTTTTCCTCTGGAGATCTTCTTGCCTTGGAGCTCTCTCACCTCCCTCTGTGGCTGCTCTGTTTTTAGCCCTCCAGCTTCCTGCTTCCTTATACCCAATCAGCTCATCTCTTCCTGGATTAGCAGCTGCAGTTGTTACCTGGGGTTAAGTAACAGGCATCAGGTAACAGACTGGACTTCACAAGGTAGCTAATTCCTGCAATGGCTTACAGCCTGTTCCACCACTTTACTAGTCTGGCATAGGTTTAATTATGTCCTAATGACCTGCTCATTGCATGGAGAAACCCACCTTGAGTAACACATTTCTTCATGCTGTTGGAATTACATATTGTTTTCCATCAGGTGAGTGCACATACAGCAAAGAGTTCCCTCATATATATTTGGAATCCCCTATAGCTTTCTCCCCTTCCATTCCAGATCAATTAATCCCCACCACCTTCTTATTCTGAGGCTCAAAGGAAAGACAAACACAGTTTTGCAGGCAAATATCAGACCTCATCTCACTGTAAGATTCCTGGACCCTTCAGCTCTTGTGTTTTTTTATTTTGCTTTTTATTTGGGAATTGTTTCCCTCCATGTTGTTTGGCCTCTCTTGTTCCTTTTCTTTTCCTGGTTCTCCTTGGAGAGCCTCAGAAAACACTGAGAATGGTGTTTCACTTCCCTTAATGTGAGACCATGGCCATTTTTAAAGGAGGGAAGGCAGGTCTGAGTGCAGACGCACTTCCAGTGGGTAGAGGAGAATTTAGATCACAGCGGATGGGTGTGACCACCCATGCCCCTGCACGGTGGAAGTCACGATTTTCAGGATTTCTTCATGCGGGGAGATGGGTGGAGGAAGGTGGGGGTGCATGGGTCACAGGAGCACACCCCCATTTTACATGGATGCTACCACACATGTCCATTGGGTAGACCTGTGTGGTAGCATCTCATGTACAGGTCACTGGATGTTATGTTAAAAATTCCTGGACAATATCACAGAGGGGGGTTTAACAATTATTTCTCTTTGCGCCTCTTTGTGCCCTGTGGTGCACCCCCCTAGCTTGTGTCCCACCGGCTTCCAGATTCGGGGCCGGCGGGATTGGGAAACCCCTTTTCTTTCTGGATCTTCCCTGAGAGAGTTCGGCATGTCACCCGGCCCTCCTGATGGGAAAGCCTCCACAGGCCAAAGCCTGTACCTACCCTCCCACACCCTCCTGACCCTGTCCAGGTTAACAAGGGTTTTAAAGCAAGCACAGCATCACACTAAGGATACCGCCACCCTTAGGGATGGGCGAACGCGGTTTGGTAGTTCGGAGTTCGGCCCAAACTTGTCCTGTTCGGACGACCGAACTCGAACACGAACCCGAATGCGAACATACCAAACAAACCGAACACCAAACGGCAAAATGGTTGAACAGTTCGGTCAGTTCGGATCGCGTTTGGGTGAGTTCGGGTGGCAAAAAAAGGTTCACTGGAAGGTCAAACATGACGGGGAGGTGTCAGTCACTGAGGAGCAGACTTCCAGGCACCAGGGGTGGAGAGGCTTGCAAGAAACAAAACTAATTATCTGCCTCCCCCCTTCCCAACACCTTCTGAGCTAGTCCCTGTTCCTGAAAAGCAGGCGTTGAGTAGGATTTTTAGATTGCTTTAAGTTTCATTTCA
>QEPC01006601.1:975259-986809 GCA_003113815.1 Sphenodon punctatus | reverse complement strand
TATATATATATATATATATATATATATATATATATATATAAAATACAACTATAAAATATTTTAAAAACACTCATAAAATGACAACAATTAAAACAGGAGCAGGGAACATAAAAATAAATAATACAATAAATAAAGGTGGAGGGGGATAAAAAAAACACCTAACCCCCCCTCCCCAAAGGTCTGGACAAACAGCTAGGTTTTCCAAATTCACCAGAATGTTAAAAGATTTGGGGCCAGGCGAGTTTTCTCTGGGAGGGAGTTCCAAAGGTGCGGCGTGGCCACTGAGAATGCCCTCTCCATTGTGCCCCCCCGCTTAACACGGGGGACCTGCAACAAGGCACCCCCGGCAGATTGAAGGAGCTGCTCTGGGGCACGGAAGGTGAGGCGGTCCCTGAAGTACGAGGAACCCAGATTGTGAAGGGCCTTAAAGGTCAATACCAAAACCTTGAACCTGGCTCGGCTTGTTATTGGCAACCAGTACAGAGTCTGGAGCAGAGATGTCATGTGCTCCTGACAGCCTGTCCCCGAAAGGAGCTGGACCGCCGCATTCTGCACTAGCTGCAGCCTCTGCACCAGGAACAAGGGCAGCACCATTAGGCGATAGCGGGTACTTCCCTGCAGCTGTTCCCTGTCCTTCCTCCTTTTCGACTGCCACTGCGGCCTTTTCTACCTGGGGTTTCTGGGTTCTCCGGCTCCGAGCGTGTCTGGCCTGTCTGCTGGCGTTGCCTGATGACATCAGCGTTGGCCGCATCGCTGACTCCCTCCTCGTGGGTCCCGGCATCAGGGCCATTGCGAGAGGATGTTCCCCCCACTCCTCCTCTTCCCAGGTATTGTCGAGGTGCTGTGGAACTGGCTCGTTGGGTGTCCCTGGGTTCTGGGGGTTCCCCTTGGCACCCCAGGAGCTGCGAGTCGGTGGGCATGTTACATGCCCCAAACTGATATTTCACTCCACTCAGGACTTCAGCAGCTGCATATATCTTGGTATTGTCACCACAGGCAGAGCTAGGCTCCGTGTTCATTTCTGGATCCAGAAAAGTTAAGGCACTGTGTGAAATAGTGGTGTGGGCCAAACACACCTCCTAACATCTACCACTGACTTGCTATGTGACCTTAGGTGAGTTACTTGACTCCTGTACCTTAGCATCTTAGCTTAAGATGGTTAATATCACAATTACCAGTTTCCTTGGAAAGAAGTGTGAATTGTCTGGAAAGTGCTGTGTAAAGCCTAGGCTACTTGTAGTGCTGAAGTGGAAACTCCTTTTTCCACCCTGATATTTCATTCTGCCATTTTGAAATGCCCGTGACTTTCCGCAGTTTTTCTGCCGGTATTTAGCTATATTCTGAAACTGTTGGAAAAATTTCAGAAACTGTCGAAACAAACACTGTTCCACTACTTCTTAGTGCTGGTGGAAATTGCAGAAGATCGAAACTGTCAGAACAAACATTGTTCCACTGTTTTCAGAACCAGTGGAAACAGCGGAATGAAAGTAGCGGAACAGCGTAAGTAGCAAAATGAAACTAGTGGAATGGAAGTCTTTATCAGACCATGCCACTCATTGTGGAAGAGCTTTTTCCAGTGGAAAAAGCTACCACAGCGGCTTGCTGTTTCATTCCTAGCTACTTGTTACTTTGATACAGCCTGACAACCCTGATCTAAACCAAGCTTCCTTCAAAGCAAGCTCCATCATGACATCACCTCCTGTGGGAAAGAACTTGTCCACCACACACTTTGTTACATAAGGGAGCTCAGTTGCCCAGCCAGCTCTTTAGCAGGCTTATCTCTGTTAAGACAAGTTGTTACATAGCAGACATATGAAATGATCCCCAAAATGTGTGTGTGTGCAGAAAGCTCCTTAATACTAATTCATGTGGCTGTCCAGAGGCTGGGGAAAGTCACACCCATGTACTGAGCTGTCAGCGGGGACATGTGGTTTAATGCACACCCTTGCTATCCACAAGCAGCAGCATCCTTTCAGGTATTGTGGACAGTTGCTTCTAGAAGTGCCTGCATGTATGCACATGATTTCTGAGGGGCTGCTGTCTTCTGTGGATCACGCACAAGGGCGAGAATTAAACTACATGCCACAATTCCCTGAGCTATTACTGAGCTGTCAGCTCAGTACATTGGAGGAAATCCAAGCCACTTTTTAAAGTGGCACAGTTCCCCCACCTCCCTGGATGCCATGTTCACTACTATTAAGTAGCTTCCATGTGCGAATCCCTCCGTATGCATTTTGTGGATCAGAACCAGGACTGGCCCTTACCACAGGATGACCCAGACTGGTCTTACCACAGGATTTCCCCAGACCCCAGTCTTTTGGGGGGCCATGCAGTGGCCCCCTAAATTATTTTGTTTATTTATTTTTCATTCTTAATTGAACATCCTTTTTTCACTAGGGCAGGATGTGGGGGCCCCACTCCCTCCCAGATGGGCCGCAAATATGACCACCTTTTGGGTTCCAGGGAGGGTGCCCCCAAGGGGAGAGGGGTGGCAATGGGAAAGGGGCCACCAGGGGTCCTGCATTTAATCTTAGTCCTGGGCCCTGCAAATTCTAAGGACATTCCTGATTAGATCCATAAGAAGAAGCCTTAGGATAATTCTACCGAGACTGACTGTGGGCTGGGCAAAGTCATCCAGAGCACTGGATGACTTTTGAAGGGGATAGGATAATATTTTTTTTTATAATAATTTTATTGATTGTATAACCATAAGGTTTTTACAAATATTATTAACAACTTATGTATAAATGTCAAAAACAACAATACAATATATAACCGATTAATACCATTCAAAAGGTCTACCCTTTAAACCAATATATATAAAAATAATAAATTGACCAATCCTATCAGATTTCCATTAAAAAGTTGATTGCCCATTTATCTGCCACGTAGGACCCTAGCATGCAATCTGAATCATATAAAAAATTCTAAAGCAGTAATACAAATATAAACATTTAGTAGCATTTTAAAATAGGCTACCCTTTGAGCCAATATATATAAACATGATAGATTGATCAATCCTAATACAGATCCATAAAGGGTTAGTTACCCATTTGTCTGCTACTTAGAAACATAGCTTGCAGACAAAATCGTGCAACCGCTCTTGAAATTTCTGTATCTACAGAATTAAACCACTTCTGTACTACCATGGTGCGAGGAAGACACAAAACGTCTGGCATATAGGGATGGGCGAACGTGGTTCGGAAGTTCGGAGTTCGGCCCAAACTCGGCCTGTTCAGACGACCGAATCCAAACCCGAATCCGAACATGAACTGGCCAAACCGAACTCAATTCCGAATGTCGAAATGACCGAACAGTTCAGTCAGTTCGGATTGCGTTCGGGTGAGTTCGGGTGGCAAAAAAAGGTTCACTGGAAGGTTGAACGTGACAGGGAGGGGTAGTACTAGTCACTGAGGAGCAGACTTCCAGGCACCAGGGGTGGAGAGACTTGCAAGAAATGAAACTATCTGCCTCCCTCCTTCCCAACACCTTCTGAGCTAGTCACTGTTCCTGAACAGCAGGCGTTGAGTAGGATTATTAGATTGCTTTAAGTTTCATTTCAGTTTTGTACTGAAATGAAACTTAAGCCTTAAACTGAAACCTTGTGTTGTTCGTGATTCCCCCCCAATCCCATATATATATAAAGAGAGAGATAGAGATAGATAGATAAATAGGTTAGGGACAGTAGACAGTTGTAGGAGTTAGCTTATTGATAGAGATAGCGTTAGTGATTTAGTTTTAGCGTTTGTAGGAATAGGCCTGTATACTTATTAGATAATCCATTTAGTTCATAGCATTTAGAATAGTTAATAGCAGTTAGATTTAGTGTAGATATAGATATATAATATTAGATTAAAAAATTAAATTAAAAAAACCCATATAAAAACAAAAACAAAAAACAAAAAAACCCCATATAAAATCAAATAAAAAACCAAAAAACATATAAAACACAACAAAAACACCCATAACAAAACATTTCCCAAATGGCCGAACCTGAACCAAATGGCCGAACCGAACGGCTGAACCCGAACCCGGTGAACTAACCGAACGGACAAACCGAACGCAGCCGAACCGAATGGACGAACCCGAACCGCAATCTGTTCGCCCATCCCTACTCGCATATAAGACTGCAGATATTTACTACGGAGATCAGTATACAGGGGACAATAGAATAAAACATGATATATATCTTCTATAACATCCTGCGTGCACATTGGGCTAGTCCTATTGTTCCTCTCAAGACCCACAAAGCTCCCCTCCATTACCGCTGATGGAAAAAGCTGAAATCTGAAGAGAATAAAGGCTCACCTGAGATATACACTATCCCAGCAATAAAGATACGAAGTCTCCAATTTACTTGGCCACAACAAATAATACTCCGGGGCAATCCTCTGCTCCCTAATTGCAGCAGGGGACTCTTGGAGTTCCTGATCTAGCACCCTCCTTTTAATCAAGCATTTCACAGCGTGGAAATAATAATTACTTAGAAACTCCCTCGAAAACCCATGTTTTTTCACTTCTTCCTCCACTTTCATACTCCACTTACAGAGGTATAGATCTTGTTGTAATATTTTACCTAATAGTGAAATTCCCTGGGGGTGTACAACCCCTTTCATCCAAAAGTTTATTATATTAATTAAACCTCACATCTTTATAGAGGGAATAAGTGTTTCTGCACAAAGAAGGGTACTTGGAGTACCCAGAGGTGCTCCTAAGATTATTCTTAAGAACTTATTTTGGCAGGTGTCTAACTCTTCAAGAAAATCTATCCCCCAAATTGGTACCGCATGCAGAAATTGCCCAATCACCTTAGGACAAATACAGACGCAAGGCTGGAGCAACCTGCTGTCCAACTTTCTTGATATAAAAGATTTTAAGGCCGCTATGGTCTTAGTAACTTGCACCTTTACTTGACTAAAATGAGATCGCCAACTACCACCAGCAGAAATAAAAAACCCTAAATATTTAAAAACATTTACTTGTTCCAGAACAACCCTATCCATCATCCATCTATGGGGAGAGCTATACGTTTTTTTCCCCATCACAACCATCTTTGTTTTTGAGTGATTCATTTCTAAAATTTCCTGACTGCAGTATAAACTAAGCCTATCTAAACTACGCCTCAAGCCTATCATTGTCCTAGATATCAAAACCGCATCATCCCCATATAATAAAATGGGGATGCATTTTGGCCCATGTCTCGGAGGATGAAGTTGAGCTTCTTGCATAAAAGGGACTACATTATTCAAATAAATATTAAACAAAACTGGGGCCAGGATACATCCCTGTCTCACTCCCCTATCAATTGATACAGTATTTGAAAGTGGGAGAGATTTAGTGACTCTTACTGGCAGAGAGTTACTACTATGCAGTTTTATTATTAAAAAGAGAAGGCGAGGATCCAAAGAGGTGTCTTTCAATTTGTGCTAGAGCCTATTTCTGCTAACAGAGTCAAAAGCTGCACGAAGATCCACAAAACACAGGTATAATCTCTGACATTTATCCTGAGGGCAAGTTTTATGACCTGTATACTTCCTGATCAAATGTGACAAAACATCGACCTGGTCTGCTGTTGAGGAGGCCCTGGGAAACCCTGCCTACTCTGGCTCCAGATAGTCTGTTTCATCCAGCCAAGACTGCAGTCTTCTCAACGAATACTTGGCGTACAACTTACCAACCACCGATAACAGACTAATAGGCCTAAAGTTGGATGACATTGAAGGATCACCCTTCTTATTTACTGAGATAATCAAACTAATAAGCCAGTGGATGGGAATTTGACCAGATTCATTTATAAAACTAAAAACCTGTGCTAATAATTTAGACCACCAGTCGACCTGAGATTTCAACAACTCTGCAGAAATGAAATCAACACCTGGTGCCTTGCCGAGTTTCAGCTGACAAATTAGCTCCTTAATTTCCATAGAGGTAACCTGATCCCAATGAGGGAACTTATCTGCTGCAGTTAATTCCATAGATTGAATAGGTTCAGAGTCACTCTTAAAAAGGGTCATAAAGTGACTCTCCCATTGAGCCATAGAGATTTGTGCTTGGGACTGAAATTGACTATCCACCCTTACATTTTTAACCAAAGACCAAAATTTCTTTGGATCTCTAGCTTGGGCTGCCTCATCTAAGAGTTTCCATTGTGCTGCCCAAAACCTACATTTCTTTTGAGACAAGAGCCATCTATACAAAGCTCTGGCTTTTAAAAAAGATACCCTGTTCGCTGGAGTAGGGAGGTTGTGGAATCTTTTAATTGTACTCCTCATCTGGTTACGCAGATTTCTACATTCATAATCAAACCACAAAGGGCTTTTATGCTTTATAACTAAAAGAGGTTGTAAGAGTTCCACCAGCTTTTCATAAACCTGAACAATATTACCCAGAAAGGAACTGCTGGGATCCACTAAAACTTGAGCCCCCTCCTGCTTCAGAAGGGATATCACCGCTTCCTCGACCTGCGGCGTCAATTTTTTCCCTATTTGAACTCATTTCTGTGAGTCATCCTGAAGGTTCTGTTGCCAGACTTGGGTTACCCTTACAGGGTCATGACTAAGCATAAACTTTAGACCTAGAGGAAAATGGCTTGTCAAAAACTAGGGATGATGGCAAAATCTTCAATTTGCTTAATAAAAATACTTGAAATCAGGAGATAGTCTATTGTACTGTCCCCAAGAGATGATGACTAGGTAATATGACCCCGGAGATCCTGTCTGACCAAACCATTTAAAATTATAAAATTCAGTTCTTGAATCATATTGGTCATCTGTGGTAACCCATGGCACCTTACAACATCTAGCGAACATCCTCACCAGTTGCAAGCGGTTCTCAGTTGAATTCCTGGATATTTTCCCCATAAACTCAGCTGAGCATCCCCTATGCGCATGTTAAAATCTCCACCCAGGATTATTTCTGTGTTTAAATACCTTTCGGAAGCCCTTTGAATACTCTCAGTTATATAGTCCCATCTCTCCCTACTGTAATAATGTGACATTGGGTATTTTCAGACTTTACGAGATCACAGTGAACCACAGTCAATTCCCTGTGGTGGCTGTGACCGTGTAACGTCTGATGAGGGGAACGGATGTTCCCCCCCAGATGTTACCACAGCAGGGAATCACTTTTGCCACATGAGCGACTGGTGGTCATCTTGTGGCGAAGGCAATTCCCTGCAGTGGTGAACCCTGCTGTCACTTCTGGACGGCGGCCACAGCCCGGAATCCCCGCAGGAATTCCGGCCCATTGCCAATTCGGGTGAGCTCTGCGGCCGCATTGGCCGCAGCGGCCGCCCGTCTCCCCAGAGGACGGGCGGCAGGGAGCGTGGAGGGGGCAGGGCCATGTGGCCGCACGTTGCGCCGTGCAGCCCCGCCCCCTCCCCGATTCCCTGCCGGGATCCCCCGGCACGTCTGCTGGGCGTGACGGGGTCATCCCGGTGGGGGATCAATGTATTGATTTCATGACAGGGCCAATTGGCCCCGTCACGTCTAAAAATACCCATAGAGGGAGGGATGTATACATTTGCAAGTAACAATTCCATATTCTGAGACCGCTTAATGTACCACAGTCCATAATAGGCGGGATACTCATCCACGCGCACGGGAAAGGCTGCTATGCCTGTAGATATTAACTTGCAATTTCCATGCTTTTTAGTGCATGATTGAATTTGCAAGAGTCTTAACTCTTCTTGTAAGCCGGAGTTTTTTTTACAATGGAATCCACAGTGAATTTGGATTGCACTATTACAAAATATTTTCCAGTATTCAGCCATTTTGTCCGTTGGTGTATGCAAATGGTTCTCACTCCTTAGCGTTTCTAACACTGTGATAAGGAATGCCTTCTCCCAACAGCTGTCCTATTCTGTGTCTTGATTTTCCCCAGCAATCCTTAGACTAGAAGCACTGTCATTTCCCATTCAAAAGTCATACAGTGCTCTGGGTGACTTTGCCCAGCCCACAGTCAGTCCGGTGGGAATAAAGCTGCAAGTTAGTCTACGGTGGTGCTGTGTGTGAGCGGAACAGGAGCTGTAGAGGTTTCCTCCCTCCCCCCCCTTTACTTACCTGTCAGCTGTATTGAAGCAGAGCCTGGGGTGGAGCCGGAGTCTGGTGGGAATAAAGCTGCAAGTTAGTCTAAGACGGCACCGTAAGCGTGCGCCAAAGGGCTGCTCACACAAGGGCGTGCCCTTTTGCGCGCCCTTCGGCGCAGGAGCCTTGGTACTGTGACTTTGTACTCTTGGATTGTGTTTTTAACTCTATTGCTGAAGAAGCAGATTTGTGGGGCTCAAGAAGTTTTACAGCTGGGTTTATCGGCAGAGTCTTTGGAAAATGGCAAATCCAAAACACCCAAGGAAGGATCCTGCTCCTCCTGTCTCTGGTCAGGCCCCAAAGCAGAGATGTATTGATACCTTTTTCGAGTCTGGACAAGAGGTAGCAGTGTCCCCCACTGCTACCCAGAATCATTTTGCGGCACTTGAGTCACCATGGTCAGGAAATGTCTCAGGCCTAGAGGAAAACTGGCTTAGTATGCTGAACCTGGATCCCCAAAATAACTCAGAGGCCCAGGCTGCTGGTCTTAGGTGTCGAGAAGGGCTCGATCCCACAAGTATGAGTATTGTGGCTGACCTAGCAGTTGCCACCACACATACTATGTGGGTATTTTATCTAAAATTACATAAGATGGACGAGAAATTAGACGCCCTACAGAGACAAGGAAAACAAACTGACTTAGAAACCAAACAGCCTGCCCATTTGGTGACTCAATCTAGGTATATAGATTTAAACCCTAGAACCAAAGCCTTGGCAATAGAAACTCACACTGGAGAAGTAGTCTTGTCTGAAAAACATGGGAAATTTGTATACTCTCCTGTTGCTCTCTTGTTTACTATACTTCCCCTTCCGTCAGGAGCGCTTCCCTTTTGGAACACCACTGGTGACATTGCTGAACATCTGAGGATTTTGCTCGGAGAAATAGTTCTAAGGAATGATATTGCCTCAGTTGACCATATCCCGACTGCTAAAAAAAAGATGGCTGTTGAATATTACTTCTCGCTCTGCTGCTCTGGTGCAATTAATTTTAGGCAAAGAGTGTTCTTTAAGTAAAAAAGGGGTCTATATATCTAGACTTCTCCTTACTGACCCCCTTGTTTTAACTTCCTTAGAAAATATGGTGTGTCCAGAGAATTAATTTATTATTATTATTATTATTATTATTATTATTAGCAAGCATTATTATTAGTGCCAGCAGTATACCTGGCATTTTACAAAGTAATTGAATAGACACAGTCCCTGCCCTAGGGCTTACAATCTGAGAGATGGGGGGGCTGGAGACAAAGGAAGGGGAACAGAGGGAGAGACAAGGAGTGTGACATTCACAAGGATGCGAGGTCCCAGGTGCACGCGCTTGGCTTGGTTACATCAAGAATTATGGCTGATTGGTCCATGTGGTGAGGATATGAGTACACAGACCTTAGCTAAAAGATTGTACTGGATGGAGGGTATCAGCAGGAGTTAGGTGAGGGGAGCAAGAAGTCTGGGATGGCAGAGTGGAAGAGGTGGGTCTTGATTAGGGATTTGAAGGTACAAAGGGAGGGGGTGAGGCGGATGTAGGCAGGGAGGGAGTTCCAGGCATGGGGAGGGGGCATCTAGGGAGAAGGGACAAAGGCGGTTAGGGGACCAGGGGAGGCGTGGGAGGGTGAGAGAGGGGACAGAGGAGGAGCGGAGTTGATGGACTGGAGTATGGAGGGAAGTTAGCGCAGAGAGGTAGCAGGGAGCAAGGTTGTGAAGAGTTTGATAGATGAAGACTAGGAGCTTGTGCAGGATTCGTTCAGGAAGGGGGAGCCAGTGAAGAGAGGAGAGGAGGGGCTGCAAGTGGTCAAAGCGACGGACGAGGTGGATGACCCTGGCAGCAGAGTTTTGGATGGAGATAAGGGGAGAAAGGTGAGAGTGGGGGAGGCCAGTGAGAAGGAGGTTACAGTAATCGAGGCAATAGATGACCAGGGCATGAACAAGGGTTTTGGCAGAGGAGACAGAGAGAAAAGGGTGAATCTTAGCAATCTTATGGAGGGAGAAGCAACAGGATTTGGCAACAGAGTTGATGCAGGGTTTAAAAGAAAGGGGTGAGTCAAAGATGAAGCCTAAGCTATGGGCTTGGGGGACAGGAAGGATGGTGACCCCATCGATGAGTATCAACTGTGGTGAGTTTGGAGGAAAAGGAAGGGGGAGGCTCCCAACAGGAGCGGGGGACCAATAGGACACACACACACACACCAATAGGGGTAAGGGAAGCAGCAGAGCTGTGCTGGAAAAACACGCCCTCAGGATGGGATACGTCTATCAGGATGATTAGTCCCTAGCCTGTCTCATCACAGGGCATCTGGGTAATCGCACGCCCTGTTTGCTGCTTAGCCTATCACACACACTCCAGGGAAAAAGATGGAGGGATGGGGAGGTTGGAGACAGTGCGGGGCGGGGGTGGGGACATCCCCGGGCCAGGAGGGGGAAGACAGGGCTTTCGCTCCCAAGGAGGTCCCAGGTAGTGCTGGTTTCCCCACCAGGTCCCACTAACTTCAGACTTACTTTGCTAGAATACACCAAACAGTCACTCACCCACGCACACACCACTCACACTTCGTCCGCTCACACTACATGCCAAGCACCACCAGGACACACCAAGCACAAGGATATGGGGGGGCAGTCTCACGAGCATAAGCACCGATCACCAGCAGCGTGGTCATGTCCCTGCCGGGCTTTTATCCCGGAAACTTAGGGTGTTGCTGGAGCCATGCTGAGCGGTGCACCTGGGGGGGCATGACTGCTTCCATCAGCATTTTCCTCTGGACTCCGCCCCCTGACTCACCGGCAGCTGGGACACGCGGTGGAACCCTCTGCGTGCCGGGAGGAGGGGGGCGGTTAGACTCTGCTTGTGGTGCTGGCGAATCCTTGTCCGTTTCCACTATCAGGGGAGTGACGAGCGGCTTTGGTGCGGCAGGCGGAGGCTCAGGGCAACAAGATTCTGGTGGCGCACCCTATTTGCCTTGAGAGCGGGCTCCAGGTGGGGGTTTCCTGACATCAACAGGGAAGAGGGAGAGGAAGGATGAGGGGGGAAGACAAGGATTACAGTTTTAGCCATGTTGAGTTTGAGCTGGCGTTGAGACATCCAGGCAGAGATGTCAGAGAGACAGCTGGTGAGGTGAGCTTGAAGAGATGGAGAGAGAGAGGGAGTAGAGAGATAGAGTTGAGTGTTATCAGCATAGAGGTGATATTGGAGGTCATGGGAGGCAATGAGTTTGCCTAGGGACAGGGTATAGATAGAGAAAAGGAGAGGGCCAAGGACAGAGCCTTGGGGAACACCAACCGAGAGTGGGAGGGAGGAGAAGGTGGAGTTGGCATGAGACACATTGAAGGAGCGGTCAGAGCGGTAGGAGGAGAACCAGTCAAGGACAGAGCCATGGAAGCCAAGGGAGTGAAGTGAATCCAGCAAGAGTGAGTGGTCAACAGTATCGAAGGCAGCAGAGAGGTCAAGAAGGACAAGAATGGAATAGAGGCAATTAGA
>QEPC01006601.1:956402-975159 GCA_003113815.1 Sphenodon punctatus | reverse complement strand
AGGGGGGCTTGAGAAGGGAGTCAAATGTGGAGAACAAGTGGAGGGTCCCGAGAATAGGACTCAATGCAGGAGGCGTAGTAATTCTGTCTAGCGAGGGAGACAGCAGAAGTAAGGGAGGAGAGACACAATTTGAAGTGAAGGAAGTCAGCATGAGAGTGGGATTTGCGTCAAAGGCATTCAGCAGCATGGGTGCAGGAGCGGAGGTGGCGGATACTGGGGGTGAGCCAAGGATGGGGGTTGTGGAAGCGGGCAGGGTGGAAGGAGAGGGGGTCAAGGGAGTCAAAGGTGGTGGAGAGAGAGGCATTGAAAGCATAAATGGCAGAGTCAGGGGAGGAGGAGGAGGAGACTGAGGGGAGAAGGGGGGAACGAGAGGAGGCAAAGTCCAGGGGGTTAATGGCCTGCAGGTCACAGAAGGGGTGTGGAGAAGGAAAAGAGGAAGGGGGACAGTGGGAGACATTGAAAGAGGCAAGGAAGTGGTCAGAGATGGGATGAGGATCAAAGGAGAGATCAGAGACAGAGCAGTGCCTAGAGAAGATGAGGTCAAGAGAATGGCCGTTACTGTGGGTGGGGAAGTTGGTCCAAAGGTGAAGGTTGAAGGAGGACGCTAGTGAGAGGAAGCGAGAGATGGGGGGCAGGGAAGAGACATAAACATGAATGTTGAAGTCACCGAGGATGAGAGTGGGGGTATCGTCGGAGAGGAAGAAGGTGAGCCAGGACTCAAATTCTGAGAGAAAGGAATAGAGAGAGAGCTAGGGGGGCAGTAGATGACAGCAAGGCGGAGATGGATGGGGGGAGTAGAGGCACACAGAATGAGCCACAAAGGAAGGGAAGGAGAGATAGGGGGGAGGAGAAAGTGGTTAAAAGAGCTTTGTAGGTGAAGACTAGGTAGGACATTCCAGGTTGTGGTCATTCCAAGCTTTTTAGGTCATTCCAGGTTGTGAAGAACTTTGTAGGTGAAGACTAGGAGCTTGTGTAGGATTCTTTCAGGAAGGGGAAGCCACTGAAGAGAGGGGAGATGGGGCTGCACATGGTCAAATTGATGGGCTACGGGCTTATATCTCTATTCTCTGTGGCCATCATTCAGCTCTCAGGGGGCTGTCATTCTACTCTACCCGAGGCAGTCATTTCAGTTGCAGGAGACTTCATTAAAGAACTGGTGTCTTCATTCAACTTCCTGGGGCTGCCATTCTAATGCAACTGAAGATGTCATTTCAGTCCCAAGATCCATGATTATATCTCTGGGGCCATCATCCAATCCCAGAGGGCTGTTATTCCATTGCTCCTAAATCTGTCATTCCAGGCCCTAACAACCATGATTTTTTTCTCTGGGATCATCATTGAGCTCCCAGAGGGCAGTCATTCCCCTGCACCTGAAGCTGTCATTCCAGTCCCATGAGCCATCATTGAAATACTAGGGCCATCATTCCAGTGCTGCAGGAGCTGTCATTCCAGTATCAGGAGTCATCATTGAAATACTAGGGCCATCATTCCACTCCCATGGGTTGTCATTCCACTGTACCCAAAGCTGTCATTCCACTGTACCTGAAGCGGTCATTCCAGTCCCTATAGCCATCATTAAAGTATTAGGAACATCATTCAACTTCCATGAGCTGTTATTCCACTACCTGAAGTTGTCATTCCAGTCCCTAGAACCACCGTTAAAAATATGGGGCCATCATTCAACTCCCAGGGGGCTGTCATTCCACTGTACCTGAAAAACTCATTCCAGTCCCAAGAACCATCATCATGGTTCTGTGGCCGTCATTCTACTCATGGGGGGCTGTCATTCCGCTGCATCCAGAAGCAGTCATTCCAGTCCCTAGAACCATTGTTAATGTACCAGGGACATCATTCAACTCCCATGGACTGTCATTCCACTGTACCTGAAGCCGTCATTCCAGCCCTGCAGCTTGAGCCTACTCCACATTCATTGCTTCACTCACTACACACCACACAGAGACTATACACACACACACAGACACAGACAGCACACACACTATACACACAGACACAGACAGACAGCATAGACACACACAGGCTACACACAGCATATAGACTACACACAGCACACACTATACACACATACAGACAAACTACACACACTCACAGACTACACACACACACACACATGCAGACAGACACACACTATACACAGACAAGACATGCTATATACACACACACACACACACACATTATACGCACACAGACTATACACACAGCCTATAAATAGTCAGACAGACTATAAACACAGACAGACACACAGACTAGGTTTACCACCTATGCCAGTTTTTAAGGAACACTTGTGAAAAATACATGTTGTAGTGCCTGCATCATGTATTTTTCATAAGTGATCCTTAAAAATTGGCTTGGTTGGCAACCCTAACAGAGACAGACTATACACACAGAGGCACAGACTATACACACAGACTACACACACACGTAGACTACACACAGACCACACACACACAGACTACACACTACACACACACAGACTACACACACAGACAGGACCACACTTAGGGACAGGCCCCCTAGGCCTGGGCCTTGGGCAGCATTTTCTGGGGAACAGCAATCTTGGTGCCGGCTCTGTCCCTCTCCGTTTTTGTTTTTCTCCCTGTAGTGCTGCAGGAGGAGCAGCAGCAGCGAGATTCCGATCGGACTGGGAGATAAAGCTGGGGAGACAAACTCCTCCCCTCATGAGTGATCCAAAGGTTGTTGCCTTGTAATGAGGGTTCTTTGAGATAGCTCCCAACCTTCTCACAACTGGGTTGTCCATGCCCACCCTATTCAAATAAAATAGACCACATGATGGTCTCGAGCTCCTCTACTATAAAAAGCAATCTTCCCCCCTCAGAATGACAATTCCTTCCAACCTAAAAATATAAGGAAAAAAATCCACGCAGGGCTGGAAGGATGGGTGTTGTGAGAACGTTTGGAGCCATCTCAGAGAAACTTGCTTACAAGGCAGCAATCTTCTGTTCTTCTTTGAGTGGCTCCTCACATGCCCTTTTTACATGGCTCCGCCAGGTGGGGGGGGTGTCTGTGGGCATGCTGGTGCGTGCGTGGGGCGTGCACACAGCCGCACACGCATCCCCACTCAACCCCCGCTCATCCGCACCCACAATTTTCCCTGGTTGCTCCGTACGTGGGGACAAGTGGGGGGTGAGTGGGAATGCGCGTTAGGCAGGTGCGTTCACGCACCCCCACTCACCGCAGGTGTGCGTGCCTTATCATTCACACAGAGCTCCCTCACCCATGAACACACAGCATGGGGGTGTGGCTTGGCATGAGGGCAGCAGCCTGAGAAGGGCCTAAGGGCGCAAAATTCCTAAGTCCGGCCCTGCACACAGACTACACACAAAATACACAGAGAGACTATACACACACATGCACACAGATTACACAGGCACACACAGACTATATATACATACACACACACACACACACACACACACACACACACACAGATTACACACACTATACACACAGACTACAAACACTATACTCACACTGTATATGCACACGGAGACTATATACACACACACACTATACACAGCACACACACAGACTTGCCAGCTCCTCACCTGCACCCTGCCGCCCCTTACCTTGGAGTTTCGGCGCCTACGGCCCCCTGGAGCTGGAACAGCTAGCATCGAAGCTCCTGGAGTTGGAACCGCTGCTGCTGCCATCGTGAGAGCTCTAGGTTTAGAGCAGCGGCAGCAGTGAAAGCTCAAGGCCCAGAGTAGTCATGGCGATGGTAGTTCCAGCAGGCTCGGAACACTTTCTCGTTGGGCAGCAGCGACAAACCTCGGGCCCCTCACTCCGCCGCCACCATCGAGACCTTGCTACCCACCAGGACCGAATCAGCCACATCAGCAGTAGTTCCAGGTCCAGGAGTGGCAGCAGACAAGAATCAGGTAGGGGATGGGGGGAAGATAGTAATGCTTGGGCAGATAAAGGGTGCTGTGTTTGTCTGCCCCCTTACTGGTGATGGGGGAGGGGTATTTTAACGTATATTTTAAACTTTGTAGTCCTTGCATGGCAGAGAAGTTCCTGCCTCCCCTCCCCCCATGTCAGTTCCTCCCTCCCCTCCCCCCTGCCCAGGCTACTGCCAGGAAAATTTATTCAGTTCATCAACATTCTAATTCACGCAGCACCGCACCGTCTCCATAGGCTAACTTGAGGTTTTACAAGAGGTCATAACTTATAAACTACTAATCGTGTTTGTTTTTTTTAAATGCCAAAGGCACCCCCTGGCACCCTCCTTAAATTTCCTAAAAAGCTCTCACTTCCTCCCAAACAATACTACATGCCTGTACCTTGCCCAGTTCCAGACAGTTGGACTTTTGAAAAAACAGGTTTCAAAAAGCATTTTTTAAACTGTGATATCCCAGCTGTTTCTCAGCTGATTTGGCTGACATTTGCAAACCATGAACCACTTTCCCCAGTGATCCTCCATTACAAATGTTACTATCCTAACTTTAAACATGTCAATCAAGGGCGTAGCTACCATGGGACAAACAGGCACATTCGTCCCGGGGCCCGTACTGGCTGGGGGCCCAATATCCAAGGTAGATAAGTCACCCTTTCTCCCCTTTTCCTTTTGAGAGTCCTTCCGGCTGCTGTGTGGGGCCCCTCCCCCTTCCTGCCTGCGGTTGCAACGTTGTGTCTAAAACAATGTCGCAACCATGGGCAGAGAGGGGGAAGGGCCCATGCAGCAGTCTGCATCATGTAGGGTGGCCATACCTCCCCTTTAAGAGGACACTTATGAAAGATACACCCTGCACCATGTATTTTTCATAAGCGTTCTCTTTTAAAGGGAAGGTATGGCCACCCTAACATCAGGTCAGGTCACACTCACAAGCCTCACAGCTCAGCTCGCCCCCATGGTGTGTCATGGAGAAGGAGTCCTCCCCACCAGTCTGGACCCAGTTCGGGCAGGGCTGGCTCGAGGGAGGCCCAGCCCAAGCGGGAAGGTGCCCACCAGCAGCTCCACTCAGTAACTGAGTGGAACCACCGCTGGGCACCTTCCCGCTCCAGCACTCCCTGCATTGAGCCAGCCCAGTCTGCCCCGGCCTGCCCAACCAGCCCCCGGCCTCCAGGGCTGGTCGGGTGGGCCGGGGCAGCAATAGCACTGATGCTGCTGGTTGCGCTTGGCCCCAGCAATGGATGGGCCCATCAGCAGGCCACCAGCAGCACACCAATTGAGCTGGGAGGCACCCCTAGGCCAGCCAGCAGCTTCACCACCAGCAGGAAAAAAGAGAGGAGGGGCCACGGACTTCTATAGTCCCTGGGCCCATCCCAAGCTAGCTATGCCCCTGATGTCAATTTTATACGAAGTAGAATGTTGGGGTTTTATAATGAAGAGTGCAATGCACCTTAACTATTAGAGCGCTCCTACGCTCTAATAATAATGGTAGAAACGCAATTGCCTGAATTATTTAAATCTGACTGGCTATTATACTGGTGGGGTCGCTGCTGCACCGGCAGAACGATGGACTAGAATAGATGGCATTGTAGAAACACAGACAATGGGGATGGAGGGAAACTATGACATTCTCCTGAAAATCTGTTAGCATTTTCCAAATTGAAGCCATTTGACTGATGACGTGAGTGTGTTATTCCATACTTCAACTTTCTCTTTCTATTGGGGTCCAACAATACTAGGGTTACACAGGGCTAACTTGCACATTCATACTTGACAGCTTGATACTGGCAGCGTGTTTTTGTTAGAGTGAGCAAGACTCAAATATTAAGAGGGGTTCTAAATATAAGCATGTACAAAGCTATCAAGTCATCATTTTGTTATGCGACTCCTGTCTTCACTCTTTGCTGGACCCTACAGCAAATGTGGAAAAAAGACTGATCAGCAGAGTGGTGCTTTTCTTTTTCCTTAATAAAATGTGTTGCAGATTGTGTTTAACCATTTTAACCAGCTGGGAAGGGAAAATGTGCTAAACGTTTGCATAAACAACAATTACAGTGGTCTAGTTAGAAAATAGTTCTCTGCATTTACTTGTCCACTTGGTTTCATTAAAATAAGACTTTCTTTTTAATGAGCTCATGAGTGTTTGCTCTCATCTTCTCTTAAATGCCTATATCGTTTACATGCTTACTTTGTCATGTTATGTCATGATATCTGTACTAAACCATGGTAACTTACTGGACAATGTAATAAAATAATCTTGATGCTGTATTCACTGAAGGTTCATAGTCAAACACCAGTAACTAAATTTGTTCTGCAACTCAGGGTATGATAAAAAACAATACATTCACAGCCAATCCATGCATGCTGTGTCAAGAATAGACCTGAAATGACAAATTATGGTGAATGCTGTATCCATCAGAAACAGGTCATTTACCTTCATTCACATGGCGCAGAAACGTACCAGCTTTTTTACTGTTTTTCCATTTGTAGTTATTTTTTGCGACTTGAGTAGAGCTGCTACAGGGCTGATCCGAAGCTCCATGTGCACCCCCTGCAGCCTGTGGAGATGCAAAACTGCTGGCTAAGTACTGGGGAAGTGCTCCACTGCCAATTGCTCCATGGGTGGAGGGTGGGTGGAGATGGGTGTTGCGTGGGAGCATGCACGCACCTACACCCCACCGCAAGTGGTGTTTACACAGACACCTCCACCCAGTGAAATGCACCCCACCCACCATCTGCGGTGTTTACATAGACACCTCCACCCATCTCCACCCAGCAAAACTGGGTGGAGGCATCTTGTGTGAAAAGGGCCCATGTNGTTGGACTTTTGAAAAAACAGGTTTCAAAAAGCATTTTTTAAACTGTGATATCCCAGCTGTTTCTCAGCTGATTTGGCTGACATTTGCAAACCATGAACCACTTTCCCCAGTGATCCTCCATTACAAATGTTACTATCCTAACTTTAAACATGTCAATCAAGGGCGTAGCTACCATGGGACAAACAGGCACATTCGTCCCGGGGCCCGTACTGGCTGGGGGCCCAATATCCAAGGTAGATAAGTCACCCTTTCTCCCCTTTTCCTTTTGAGAGTCCTTCCGGCTGCTGTGTGGGGCCCCTCCCCCTTCCTGCCTGCGGTTGCAACGTTGTGTCTAAAACAATGTCGCAACCATGGGCAGAGAGGGGGAAGGGCCCCATGCAGCAGTCTGCATCATGTAGGGTGGCCATACCTCCCCTTTAAGAGGACACTTATGAAAGATACACCCTGCACCATGTATTTTTCATAAGCGTTCTCTTTTAAAGGGAAGGTATGGCCACCCTAACATCAGGTCAGGTCACACTCACAAGCCTCACAGCTCAGCTCGCCCCCATGGTGTGTCATGGAGAAGGAGTCCTCCCCACCAGTCTGGACCCAGTTCGGGCAGGGCTGGCTCGAGGGAGGCCCAGCCCAAGCGGGAAGGTGCCCACCAGCAGCTCCACTCAGTAACTGAGTGGAACCACCGCTGGGCACCTTCCCGCTCCAGCACTCCCTGCATTGAGCCAGCCCAGTCTGCCCCGGCCTGCCCAACCAGCCCCCGGCCTCCAGGGCTGGTCGGGTGGGCCGGGGCAGCAATAGCACTGATGCTGCTGGTTGCGCTTGGCCCCAGCAATGGATGGGCCCATCAGCAGGCCACCAGCAGCACACCAATTGAGCTGGGAGGCACCCCTAGGCCAGCCAGCAGCTTCACCACCAGCAGGAAAAAAGAGAGGAGGGGCCACGGACTTCTATAGTCCCTGGGCCCATCCCAAGCTAGCTATGCCCCTGATGTCAATTTTATACGAAGTAGAATGTTGGGGTTTTATAATGAAGAGTGCAATGCACCTTAACTATTAGAGCGCTCCTACGCTCTAATAATAATGGTAGAAACGCAATTGCCTGAATTATTTAAATCTGACTGGCTATTATACTGGTGGGGTCGCTGCTGCACCGGCAGAACGATGGACTAGAATAGATGGCATTGTAGAAACACAGACAATGGGGATGGAGGGAAACTATGACATTCTCCTGAAAATCTGTTAGCATTTTCCAAATTGAAGCCATTTGACTGATGACGTGAGTGTGTTATTCCATACTTCAACTTTCTCTTTCTATTGGGGTCCAACAATACTAGGGTTACACAGGGCTAACTTGCACATTCATACTTGACAGCTTGATACTGGCAGCGTGTTTTTGTTAGAGTGAGCAAGACTCAAATATTAAGAGGGGTTCTAAATATAAGCATGTACAAAGCTATCAAGTCATCATTTTGTTATGCGACTCCTGTCTTCACTCTTTGCTGGACCCTACAGCAAATGTGGAAAAAAGACTGATCAGCAGAGTGGTGCTTTTCTTTTTCCTTAATAAAATGTGTTGCAGATTGTGTTTAACCATTTTAACCAGCTGGGAAGGGAAAATGTGCTAAACGTTTGCATAAACAACAATTACAGTGGTCTAGTTAGAAAATAGTTCTCTGCATTTACTTGTCCACTTGGTTTCATTAAAATAAGACTTTCTTTTTAATGAGCTCATGAGTGTTTGCTCTCATCTTCTCTTAAATGCCTATATCGTTTACATGCTTACTTTGTCATGTTATGTCATGATATCTGTACTAAACCATGGTAACTTACTGGACAATGTAATAAAATAATCTTGATGCTGTATTCACTGAAGGTTCATAGTCAAACACCAGTAACTAAATTTGTTCTGCAACTCAGGGTATGATAAAAAACAATACATTCACAGCCAATCCATGCATGCTGTGTCAAGAATAGACCTGAAATGACAAATTATGGTGAATGCTGTATCCATCAGAAACAGGTCATTTACCTTCATTCACATGGCGCAGAAACGTACCAGCTTTTTTACTGTTTTTCCATTTGTAGTTATTTTTTGCGACTTGAGTAGAGCTGCTACAGGGCTGATCCGAAGCTCCATGTGCACCCCCTGCAGCCTGTGGAGATGCAAAACTGCTGGCTAAGTACTGGGGAAGTGCTCCACTGCCAATTGCTCCATGGGTGGAGGGTGGGTGGAGATGGGTGTTGCGTGGGAGCATGCACGCACCTACACCCCACCGCAAGTGGTGTTTACACAGACACCTCCACCCAGTGAAATGCACCCCACCCACCATCTGCGGTGTTTACATAGACACCTCCACCCATCTCCACCCAGCAAAACTGGGTGGAGGCATCTTGTGTGAAAAGGGCCCATGTCGCAGGGCTGCAGTGTTGCCCTGTACCATGTATAATAAAATGTAACACCCATTTTATCAGTGTTAGAGTGTCAGTGTAAAAAGGACCTACATCAGGAGACGGATTTTACTTATGCTGCGTTCCCACCTGCGGCAGCGGTGGCAGCAGCGGGAGGGGTGAGGAAAGATGTGGCAGCATGGAGAAGCCGGCCAATGGGAAAAGAGCCGGTGCGAATGGGGATCTGCCGCGGCTTCTCTCACGCATGTCAGGATGCAAAATCCTGCCCTGACATGTGCAAAAGAAGCTGCAGCAGATCCCTGTTTGCACTGGTTCTTTTCCCGTCGGCCGGCTCGCCGCGTCTTCCCTCGCCCCACCCACTGCTGCCACTGCCGCTGCAGGTGAGAACACAGCCCAAGTTTGTAGATTTTTAAAGAAAAGATACATTTCCTTGTTCTTATTAAGCATGAGAAAAACATAAACTCATGAAAGCGTAGATCATTTTGGTTAGAAGGCTTTTGCTAGTTTGTTCTATAGTTATAGTTTATTTCAGATATAGTTTGTTATGTAGTACTGTTTATTTCTTTTAATTTGCTTGCTCTTATCATGGAAATAATTAATACCCTGTCTCAAGCATTCTATAAATTAAAGCACCAGCTAGAGATATACACAGATGTACTGCAACTTCATTTGCCAATGCAACATCATCGCTCAGCTCTACTATCTCCCTCGCTAGACAGCAGTGCTATACCTCACACATTGAGTCCTGCTCCCAGGACCCTCGCCGCCTCTTTCCCACCTTTGACTCCCTTCTTAAAGCCCCCTGTCCTCCTCCTCCCTCTTCTCTCTCCACTCAGGATCTTACTCTTTCACCTCTAAAATTGACAAGATCCACCTGGATATCGCTTCCAAGTCCTCTCTCCCTACCACTCCCCCCCCTCCCTCCATCTCTCTTCTGTCCTCCTTCCCTCCCACCTCCCTTGAGGAAATAATCTTCCTGCTCTCCTTCTCCAACCCCTCTACTTGCTCCCTGGACCCCATTCCTTCCCGCCGCCTGACCTCCATCCCTTCCACCATAGCCCCTCCCCTCCTGCACATCATCAACCTCTCCATCTCAACCGGCTCCTTCCCCTCTGCCTTTAAACACGCCACTGTCTCCCCCATCCTCAAAAAGTCCACACTGCATCCCTCTGAACCCTCTAACTTTCATCCTGTCTCGCTCCTCCCTTTTGCTTCCAAGCTCCTTGAAGGCGTTGTCTACTCCCGATGTCTTAACCTCCTCTCCTCCAACTCCTCCTTTGACCCCCTCCAATCTGNTTAACCTCCTCTCCTCCAACTCCTCCTTTGACCCCCTCCAATCTGGCTTCCCCCCCTCCCCCTTCACTCCACTGAAACTGCTCTGGCTAAGATCACCAATGATCTGCTTGTGGCTAAATCCAACTGCCTTTATTCTAGTCTTGTCTTCCTTAATCTCTCTGCTGCCTTCGACACTGTTGACCACTTGCTCCTGCTTGAATCGCTTCACTCCCTGGGATTCCAGGACTCTGTCTTCAACTGGTTCTCCTCCTACCTTTCTGACCGCTCCTTCAGTGTATCTCTTCCTAACTCGTCCCCCTTCTCCTCCCTACCCCACTCGGTTGGGGTTCCCCAAGGCTCTGTCCTTAGCCCTCTCCTCTTCTCTATCTACACCCATTCCCTAGGCTAACTCATTGCCTTCCACTGTTTCCAATACCACCTATACGCTGACAACACTCAACTCTATCTCTCTACCCTTTCCCTCTACCCCTCTGTTCCAGCTCGTCTCACCAACTGTCTCTCTGATATCTCCGCCTGGATGTCTCAACACCAACTCAAACTGAACATGGCAAAAACTGAACTCCTTATCTTCCCTCCCAATCCTTCCTCTCCCTCTTCCCAGTCAATTGCCATTGACGGGGTCTCCATCCTCCCTGTCCCCCAATCCCGTAGCTTGGGCTTCATCTTTGACTCACACCTTACCGTCAAACCCTACATTGACCCCGTTGCCAAATCCTGCCGCATCTCCCTCCACAGCATTGCTAAGATCCGCCCTTTTCTGTCTATCTCCTTTGCCAAAACTCTCATCCATGCCCTAGTCATCTCATGCCTCAGCTATTGTAATCTCCTCCTAGCTGGCCTTCCCCGCTCTCACCTTTCTTCCCTCATCTCTGTTCAAAACTCTGCTGCCAGGATCATCCACCTAGCCCGTTGCTTTGACCATGTGCAGTCGCTCCTATCCTATCGCCACTGGCTCCTCCTTCCTGAGCGTATTCTGCACAAGCTCCTCGTCTTCACCTACAAAGCCCTTCATAACCTCACTCCCCCCTACTTCTTGGCCCTAATCTCCCTCCAACCCCTGTTTGAGCACTCTGCTCCTCCTCCATCCCCTCTCTCACCCTCCCATGCCTCCCCTGCTCCCCCAACTGCCTTCGTCCCTTCTCCCTTGCTGTCCCGCATGCCTGGAACTCCCTCCCTGCCCACACTTTCCTTGCCTCCTCCCTTCGTACCTTAAAATCTCTCCTCAAAACCCACCTCTTCTGCTCTGCCCTTCCTAACTCCTGCTAATTATCCCCACCCAGGATTATCCCCCTGTTTATCTGAAAACTCCCATTGTACTGTAACCAAGCCAAGAATGTGTCCCTGAGTTCTCGCATCCTCATGATTGTTGCATCCCTTGTCTCTCTCTCTGTTCTCCCTTCCCTGTCTCCCCTCCCCCTGTCTTTTAGATTTTAAGCTCTCGGGCAAGGACCATGTCTATCTTATTCTCTGTAAAGCGCCAGGTACATCGCTGGCACTATATATGTTGTTTATTGTTTATTGTAAGCCGAAGCCATCACAATGACATACAACATAAAACATAAAACAGAACAATAAAAAAAAAAGGAGCACATGGAATATAATAAATTAATAGAATAAATAAATAAGATAAAGGGCTCAAAATAAAATATGTTGTATCAAAATCCTTACACAATATCTAGAACCAGATAGAATAACAAGCTCAAATGTGGTGTGGACGCCAACTTATTACCATGACTAGAGTTATGTGGCCAACCCTCAGCACTAGGGGGGTTTCTTGGGGGGCCTGCCAATACTCGTCCCCCTTCTCAATATCAGGATTATAGTTAGGTATTTGGCAACCCTACCTGAAATTATCGAGTCTGCATCCTTAAGACATACCAATTCCTTATTAGCCATGGGAGGGAGGTTCACCAACCAGGGGAGCAAACATTTAGTACGCAGCTTCTCATAAGCTGGACAACCAAACAAAATATGTGACATGACATCAATACATACCATCCCCTTGCTCAAACATATGCGGCAATACTGGTTAGATGCAGGAACATCGTGCCATCTCCCTTCGACCCAAGCAGAGGGGAAAACCCCCAGCCTAGCCAATGTTAGGGCATGTCTATAATTTTCCAAAGAATAATCCCATAGATAGGCAGCACCTGAGCCTGGGGTCTGGAAGAGACCATACATTGGCAAGATTTTCTGGGAGACCACTTGCTCATGAAGATACTGCAACTCCAGATCAGCTGACTGAGCCTTAATTTCAGCCCACAGCTGACATCCCGGACATGACATAACATACTCGACAGAAAAACCCATGGAGTGCAGGATTCCCCAAAACTTACCTGGCCAGTCACCCACCGCTACTGGTAGGACATGTTTGGCCAGAGAGTCAGTCTCTGAAAAGATCAACTTCAGCCAAAACTTGATCACTGCCAACTCGGCCTTGGTCATAACTCTATAACTCCTACCTCAGCCCTCACTAATGCGGCGGGAGTAGAAGTGGTAACCTGAATAAGTGACCTTAAGATTTTGTTTTGCTCGACTTCAAGGCCCTGGACCACCTTGGTTCCCCAAACTTGCACTCCATATAAAAGTTGGGGGATTAATTTAAATTTCACAAGGCTGGCTTAATCAATCTACCCCCCTTTGTGTGATAGAAATTCACAATGCCCCGTCCCGTAGCCTTGCCCTTATTCTAACAGCTTTTAGTTGGGCAGACCGCGAGGGGGTGGCAGATATGAGCATCCCATAATATTTATACACTCTGACTAGTTCGATGACATGACCCCCCCATTGACCACTTATGGGTAGACCTAGCTCTACCAACCACCAGTACTTTGGTCTTGCTGTAATTGATGGTCAAGTCCTGGGCAGCACAATAATCAGAAAAGGCCCCCATCAGCCTTTTCAACCCCACTCTAGACTGGGAAAGCAGGACAGTGTCGTCCGCAAAAAGCAATACTGGTATGTCCAACACACCCAACGTAGGGGGATGGCCATCCGAATGAGCCAAAGCTTGACCAACATCCTGCACATATAGGTTGAAGAGGGTGGGTGCCAATGTGCACCCCTGCTTGACCCCCCGCACCACCCCAATTTCCTTAGTCACCCTCCCTGCTCTATTCATTCTAACCTGCATGGATGTATCTCTATGAAGGGCCTGTATAAGGGCCAACAGGCGTTCATCAATCCCAAGCCCTCTAAGTTTGGACCACAACTTCTCTCTCTTGATAGTATCGAATGCTGTTTTCAGGTCGATAAAACATAAATACAATTGTGAACGAGCCCTAGATTTGATATATTTGGAGATAAGCTGGTCCAGAACAAAAATGTGATGCAGCGTAGATACCTCGGCTTGAAAACCAGCCTGTTAGACCCCTAACAGATTCCCCCTAACTATCCACTCCTGAAAACGAGATAACAAAGTCCTGGCATAGAGTTTCCCCACAATGGATAATAAACTGATGGGCCTGTAGTTACCCGGATCCATGGGATCACCTCTCTTAAAAATAGGCATAACAGGCTCTTAATCCAATCCCCTGGAATTAATCCAGTTTCATTGATAGCGGTAAAGAGGGATGTCAGGGTGTGACTCCACCATTCAACATTGCCCTTCAAAAGTTCAGCTGGTACGAAGTCGATACCGGAGGCTTTATTATTCTTAAGGTCCAAAATCTCCTTGGTAATAACCTCAGGGGAAACCGGATCTCATTTGGGAGTTGGGGAGGGGAACATTCCCGGTGGCCTTCCAGGGTCACTTGGACTGCCCCCCAAAACAATCCCATAATGCTTTTCCCAACTATTCTTGGGAACAACGGCTTCCCTACCACCCCCACTAGATGCCCAACTAGACCTAATAATCTGCCAAAATTGCATCACGTTCTGATCCTGGACCGCAAGCTCCAGTCTTTCCCACTGGACCAGCTGGAAATTTAGCTTCTTGCTTTTAATTAATTGCTTATATTGCGAGCGAGCCGTTACAAACCTATGAATAATAGGCAAGTGTGCAAAATCAAAATAATAATCTTTTAAAATTCTTTTTGGCCCATTTACACTCTTCATCATACCACCCAACCTGGAGCCAAGGGCGTTGAGGATGCCTTGGGTAAAAGGATAAAAGAGGCTTAAGCTTTGCCAAAAGAGCCTCATATTGCAAACAACCCACCCCCTGATTTAAAATCCTCCACCCTCCACTCTTCCAGCAGTTCGGGAGACAAATAAGGCAAGAGAGAATCTAATACCTTCCCTGTCCACTTCACCCTCTGCCCCAGAGTTTCCCCCTGTAAATTCAACTCCACGCCTTTATCTGGAAGCACTTCGGCTCCCACCTTACCCAGCCACATACCCAAAGGGAAGTGGTCAGAGTCGGGGGCCCTCAAAGCCGCAAAGTCTACAACCAGGGGAAGGAGTAAAGCCGAAACCAATATATAGTCAATCGTGCTATTCCCCCTACTGCTAAGGTAAGTAAACTCACCCCTCCTATCACCTGCCATTACCCCATTTAGCAGAAAAAGATCCGCGTATTCCATGAGTGACTGTAGCCTAGACCCTGCAGCATTAGAGCCCAAGTCCCTGGAAGCATGGACACCTAACATGACAGGCGGAATCAACAGATTCCCTACCAAGTCCCCACTAGGCCTAACCCCAACCCCCCTAGCATTAAAATCACCCACTACAATTAAGGGGACCTCGGGGTACCGGTCATAGCATAGTGCAACTAGGTCTGCCAATTCTCTCCATACTACTTCCAAATAATGGGGTGAATTGGCAGGAGGTATATACACGTTAATTATGATCATGTCCATATTCTTTCCCGGGACTGCCACCTTCCAGGCAGCAAAAAACTGGGACGTATTGGCTATTACTTGGACATCCACACCTACACCCACAGCCACCAAGAGGACAAGACCCGTACTCGGTCTTCCCCTACTGGAAGCCCCAGGAGGGGCAGCAGGAGAAGTATAAACCAAAAAACCCTCCATGGAAAAGTCGGTTGTAACCCACGTCTCCTGGAGACAAACATAATCCTAGGACCTTAACCTGGCCCTAAAATCCAGATCCCCAGCCTTATTTCACCACCCCGAAATATTCCAGGACAAAAAGGATGCCAGGTATCGATCGGGTGGTAGTCAGATGAATGTAGAGTCCCCTGAGCCCTCTTGGACCTCAATTACACTAACCCCCATGACACTCTCAAGGGTACTAACCGAGGGGGCCAAGGAAAGCTGTGAGGCTTCCAAATCCTCCATCCCAAGGCCAGAAACCCCAAGTACTGGGCCTACCTCCTCCCCCAAGAAGACGTTATCCTCCCCCCGACTACTTTGCATTCCCACACTAACTAAACTTGCCCCTTCGTCTTGGCGCTTTGTCCCAACCACTGAACTTCCTAAAATCTCTCCTAATACCTTGTTATCCGCACTATACCTCCTGGCCTGTCTCAACTTATGGAAAACAGACCCCAACCCTTTAAGAATAACATCCTGCTGCACTCGTGACGATATCTGTAATCTATTCACCCAAACCTTTTCTCTCGCATCCCACTCTTCCGTAGACATGGAATTGAAAAGGGATCCCAAGCCCCCGCTCACTGCCTCCCTAGATGCTGAAGATGCCATGGAACCCTGGGCAATCCACAGACAAACATTGGCGGGTTCATCGGTAATCACCAACCCATTACCCATCACTCCCCCCAATATCATAGGCTCTTGATTGAAGGAGATGAGTAGGGGTTGGGCATCGCAAACCACCTGCTCCCTCTCCTCAGACTCCTGCTGTGGTATCCCCACCTCCATAGCCTGGGGGCCCAGATCCGTACCCTCCGACCCATCCTGAACCACTACAGCCACGGGGTTGGGTGTCCCATTCAAAGGCTCAAACCCCTGCTGGCCAAATACTTCCACACTTCCAACATGGTTTACCTGGCCAGAAGTGGCCTTGGAATTGCTGGCAACTGCCAAGTAGATTCTGTTCATATGGATCCCCCTGGTGGCCAGAACCTCCGCTGCCTGGAGAAACCTTTTCAACATAACTTCACCCCCAAAATGGACCACCAACCATTGAGCTGAGTAGGTAGGTGGCAGGAAATAAAATCGCTCAATATCGGAGACTAATAATCGAGTATGGGTGAGAGAAACTAGATGTTTCCTGATCAGGTATTTGGAATACCATAGTGGGATAGGCCCATCCGGAAAGGGGTAAATTTTAAAAACAATTGTCTTGGAGTCACACACCCAATACGACATTCCACTCTGACCCCCACCCCCAGTAGAAGGGATCACAACCTGGGACGCCCTTTGACTCGTAGCCTGCACCCCGTTCAATTTGGGAGGGTCCAATACATACAAATGGGCCATAATCCCTTTTATATCTTTCTGGACGTCCTGCAAGGCCTTAAGGGTATTATCAACAGTTCCCTTAATATCAGCAGTTCCCTTAAAAAGAGATTCAATAGTCTTGCCAAGTAGGATACACTGGTCCCCCAACAACCTATACATGTTGTGGGCATCCTGCACTTTACCTAAGGGTAAGTTGGTACTACCCTGACCCATCTCCAGAGCCAGGGGGGTTTGAAGGAGATATCCAGACTACTGTCCAGGACCTTGAACCGATTCGTAGTTGGAAAAGGAAATACCGACTTGTCACTGATAGCTGTCAGCCATCCACAAAACCCCATATCCTGCAGTTTTAGTTGCATCAGCTGGGGGGTACCAAACTCGGGGGAACTGGTTGTTGGTCTCTGTCTCTTCTTCGAACCTGCAACAGACTTCTACGCTGCTCCTCCCTCCGCCATAATTCCCGCTTGAATTGGCATAGTCTCCTAGCAGCGCCTGGCTTGCGCCTAAGGCTGTGTGCACAAGGGCACGCCTGGCTCTATATAAATGCTTATAATAATAATAATAATAATAATAATAATAATAATAATTAATAATAAAAAATTAATAATAATTAATAATTAAACATCATTCTGCCTTTCCATTCTTGAGCCAACTATGCATGCTCAACCTTGCTAAATGGCATCTGGTAGTGCCAGGTTGGACAGGAGGCAATCACCAAACTCATCCAACCTCTATTCTAAACTGCCCTAGGTTGTGATCTGTCTTTGCAGGAGGAAAATCTTTGCTTCCATTTCAAAGCTCACTGACTTTGTGCTTCCCTCACCATTTAGGAATCCACTGCACCACCAAAAACCTACACGGTAGTGGTGTGCATCAGAGGCCCATGTCAAATTTCGTTTTCATTATTTAAATCTTTCGTTTTCGTAAATATAAAAAAAAGTTTTTGTTTTTGCTTTTGTTTTCGATTTCTATTGGTTTCAATGGAAAACACATTTCCATCTTTAACCTTGTTGTTTTTTATTTTTTAATTTATTTTTATTTCAGAATATTTTATTCCGCGCCCTGCTGCACCATAGCACCTTGGGGCAGCATACAACAATCATTCAAATAAAATGATAAAAAATACCAGCTAAAAATTCTTAAACCATAAAATCCTAAAAGATGAAAGAAATCAAAACCCTCCCTCCCCCCACCTCCCACCAACCTGTCTCCCTCCCCAAAAGCCTGTCGGAACAGCCAGGTCTTACACTGTCTCCAAAAGGAGGGGAGGTCCGGGGCCAAGCGGGCCTCCGTCAGGAGGGAATTCCACAGCCTAGGTGTGGCCACCAAGAACGCCCTCCCCATCGTCGCCACCCAGGAAACCCGGGGGACATCAAGTTGGACATCCCCAGCCGACTGCAAGGGTCATACGATGACCCGGGGCATGAGGCAGTCCCGCAGGTAGGTGGGGCCCAGACCGTTTAGGGCTTTAAAGGTCATTACCAACACCTTGAATTGAGCCCAGAAGATAATAGGCAGCCAGTGCAGAGAATGGAGCACTGGTGAAATGTGCTCACGATGACCCGTCCTCATTAGAAGATGGGCCTCCACATTCTGCAGCAGCTGCAGTCTCCAAACTGTCACCAGGGGTAGCTCCACATAGAGTGTATTATGGTAGTCCAATCTCGAGGTGATGAAAGAATGGATGATGGTGGCCAGGTTGGAGTCCAAAACATACAGCTGTAATCAACATAACAGATGTAATTGGCGAAAGGCGCTCCCTGCCACAGCTGCCACCTGGGAATCCAGGCAGAACTGTGAGTCAAGAAGTACCACCAGACTACAAACCTTGGTGACTAATGGGAGGCAGACCCCGTCAATGACAGGAGCCACCACCCCCTCAGCCTTCCCCACCAGCATCACCTCAGTCTTGTTAGGATTCGATTTCAGACGGCTAATGTTTTACAATAACAAAAAAGAAAATGACATTTTTTTTGTTTT
>QEPC01006601.1:920651-956302 GCA_003113815.1 Sphenodon punctatus | reverse complement strand
GGGAGGAGAAGGGGATGAGAGTGGGAATGGGGAGACTTTAACCATAAAGTAAAATTCCCTAAATTCTTAGATAAGGCACCAAACTGCTCCAATATGACCTTCTGGCCTTCTAGATGGGAAGGATGAGGGGGACCAGCAGTGGTAGAGCCCCCACCAGGGGCCCCGGAAGGGGCCACACCCACCGCTGGTGGATCCACCTCCATACTCCCACCCACAAGACCCTGGTCTAAATCGGGCAAAGTGCTGGGGTCCGCCTTTAAGCCAACTTGAGGGGGATGGGATATGACCCTCAGGTATTCCCCTCCTTTTTCAACAAACCTAACCATGTTCCCCAGTCCGCCCGCTAAAGGGGCTGAGAAATCCCTTCCTCTGCTCCGATTAATCCCCCGACCTTGAGAGCGGCCTGGGGGGAAAGATCTCTTGCGGGAAAGGGTTTCACCCATAAACAGAGTACCAGGATAGAGTTCACCAGCTTCAGTGGGTTTTGGGCCCTCTATATAGTCCGTAGGGTAAAAATCCTTCTTACTCATAGAGAAATGACCTGAATCCCTCTGGAATACTCAGGACAAATAAATTGCATTATTTTCCAATACTGATTGGCCTTCCATAATCAATGCCACCCAGCCAGGGGAATCAAACATAATATTAACAACACGACGTTCCTGAGAACAAAAAATTGTATCGATTGAAACAACATTGTGCCTCGTAAAAGGCTCATTGAGAAGATACCGGAGATGCTCTGCCACATCTAGTGGGGTGCTCCAAAGAGGAAGCATCCCAGAGCCCAAGGGGTAAATAGAGAAAATTAAGTTACTGGGGGAGACCTTAAAAGATACTAACCCCTCATCCCCTACAGAGCCTGCAACGGTGTTCCTACAGGAGGGCCTCCTAGCTTCCTCCGGGGGGATTAGAACATGGGAGACCGGAATGGCAGTAGAATGGGCCAAATGGGGGCTGCTCCTTTTTAAACCAGCCACAGGGGGAGCAATAAGATGATCAGAGTGCCTCAGGGCTTTTTGACCCCCCAAGGACCACCCAGGCTACCCACAGACCCTAGCACCTTGAGTAAGAGCCAGGGTCAAGGTATCCACTTTTTCATTAAGCTGGTTAAGTTTGGTAAACATAAATTGCATTGTATCAGAAGTCAAAGTCACATGCTTGGCCAAAAAACTAGCCAAACCCGCCTCCTCTGGAGTTCTCTTCCAGCTAGATGACAATGCATGCGTAGCAGGCACAGCAGAAATCGCCCTCGGGGATCGCGGGGTCAATGCCTGATCAGAATTATCCCCCAACAAAGTACAAGATGTTGCAAGTACTGAAAAACGATTTGCAAGAGGCAAATCAACCTGCCGCCCTGGGAGCACCGGGGATGAACCCAAGGTGGTCTCTCCAGGAAGCTCTCCATTCTTCATTGCTTGAGAGGTTTCTCAGGAGATGGAAGAGGGATAGGGGCTTCCGACCTCAATCGTTTAGAAGCCTTCATGCTGCTGCTGGAAAAAAAAAAGCCCAGGGACCTGGCGCACCTGGACCGCGCCTAAGGCCATGCGCACAAGGGCACGCCCTTGCGCACGCGGACCTTAGGCGCGCGACCCATGGCGTGTGCCTACAGTGCTGCCACAGGCAAAGCACTGCTTATGAGCCCCTCAGCCTCTTGCTGCACAGGTGCTGTGTGTGAAACAATCAGGTAGGGCTCTTCACCAGGAGAGGGTAGAAATATGCCAGCCCCAGCTAGCTCAAGGTTTAAAGTCCCCAGTCAGCTGGGATAAACCCCATCCACAGATAGTGGAGCTGTAACTGCAGCGACTCCCCACAACTCACAGGCCTGATCTCATCACCACCACCCACACAACATATGCAACACACTTCAACAAACTGTGAAAGTAAAAAAAAAAAATCCTTACTGTTTTTCCTGAAGCCATTGTTCCACTGGCAGTGTTTCAAACTTAATACAAGGAATCGAAATTCCTTCAAAACAGCATTCTTTTTATTGTCATGGACTGAAATGCTGAGCTGTATTTCTTATACCCATACGTACTTTCCAGCAAGATATTAGCTTGATGTATCAATCATGGATGGGTACACTAGACACACTGGGAAGGCTACCACACCTTGGGTAGACTTAACCCAGTCTGGGCAGATGGGCCATGTGATGCAGGGTAATGTGTACCCAGCTGCCACCAGATGTTCCTCCACCCAGGGGTGGGGCAAGGAGCTGGCTGCTACCTGCTGCATCTTCAGGAAAAGTCAGAGGACACATCATTTGCTACCTAACCCCATATGGCTGCCCAAGGAGTGAATGCCCATGTGCTGGGGCCCCTTCTGCCCCACTGCATGGTGAGCTCCGCAGTGGGACTTTAAGCAGCAGGTGATATCACCTGTCGTGTGCCTCCCACATCATGACTGGGAGCTGAATTTTGTTCTGGCTGGAGGAGGGAACTGGGGCAGGGCCAGGTGCCTGCTCCTGTGGTCAGCTCCTTGGTCTGCCCCAGTCATGGTGGAATCTCCAACAGCACCCCAATTGCCTGGTGGGGGGATGCTCATCTGCCCAGCTCCCCTTGCTGGTGCCACAGTGGGCAACTACGCTTGCCTGCCATGGGGCCATTCAGAGATGGGACTCTTACAGTTTGTGTGGAGCTGCACCCCCTTTTCCAGTCCTCACACCTATAGTAACTAAGTCAGATAAAGGGTACGGCTCATCGTGTTTAATGACATGGGGATGGATGGACAATCTTTAAGGTGCAGTGCTGACTTCCGGAAGGTCAGGGCCCTGTGCAAAATGGTGGTGTGGACCCTCTCCCAACAGAGGAACGTTCGACAGACACATCCTGACTCACCTATCAGAAGAAAGAAACTGTGACCATAATTAAATTTACTGTTTGTTTGTTTGTTTGTTTGTTTGCTTGCTTGTTCATTACCATTTTTACCCCCCCCCCCCTTTCCTGAAGGCTCAGGGTGGCTTATAAAAAAAACGTAAAATACAGTTTAAAAACATTAAAATACAATGAACCAAAAGAACCCTATCCACACCATCCTCAACCCCTCAACAACCTCCCACCTAATACCTTTCCCCACCCACTAAAATGCTTTACCAAATAGAAATGCTATGGGGATTAAGGGTGGGGAGTGATACCATGGCCCCTCAGCGACAGAGGATTATTGGCAGGGTTGTGGGGAGGTGGGTGGTGCCATGGCCCTCCAGTGAGAGGGGGTGTACAGGCATGAGGGATCCTGGGGGGGAGTGGGAGGGTTGGTGGTGAGAAGTCTGGTTAAACTAGCCTGTCTTCACCAGGTATCAAAATCATCTACTGCTGACTGCGATATTTGTATTAATTACTTTGCAGACAAAATCACTCATATAGGGCTAAAGCGAGGAGAAAAAGATTTCTCATGAATAATTCACAAGAATCAAGATGCTGGTGGCCGAGAACTTGGGTGTTCTAGCCAACCCTTAAGTTCTCACAAATTACTCGAGGGGCCAGGGTTGCAGGCAGGGGGTGGGTGGCATGGGGGCCAGTGGTGAGCAGGGGGCAAAAACAAGCCCCCTGGGCACCTCCGACCTCTGTCTGGCCTCTCTACCTGGGGGGAAGAGAAACTTAGGGAAGTGCCAGGAGTGGTTTTCTTGGGACCTAACGGGGGCCAGAAAGGGGTTTATTGACTGTCCGGGGGGGGGATCCCGACCCCTTGACTGTGCTCCACTCCACTCTGTGCCATGCTGGGGCTCTTCCCGACTTTGCAGTTTTAAAGGAGAAGAAAAAAAACCTTGAGTATTCTCAGAATAACTGCTCAAGATGGCACCCACAGGGCCAACCAGCTCTTCTGCAAATGTTTGGCCCTGCGGGCACCATCTTTAAGAAGGGCAGCCAGGGCCAAGCAGATATTCTGATCATGCTCAATGCTTTTTTTGTTCTTCTTTTAAACTGCAAAGCCGGAAAGAGTCCTGGCATGGCACAGAGCGAAGCACAGCTGGGCAGTCAGTCAACCTCTGCCTGACCCCCTGCTAGGCCCCCATATCCCCGCTCCTGACCCCATCCAAACTTTCTCTTCCCCCCAGGCGGGGAGACCAGGTGGGGGCTGGAGGTGCCCAGAGGGCTTGTCTTTGCTCTCTGCTCACCTCTGGCCCCTGTGCCAGCACCCCACCTGCAACCCTGGCCCCCTCCTGGCCTCCTCGAATTCTCTCTGGTTCCCGATGATAAGGGGTGTGTGTGTTGGTGTTCTCATCTCGAGGTAAGATGAGAAAATCCCCCCCTTCTCATTGGGAACCGGCAAGTATTATGAGCCAAGTTTGAGCCCTTGAGGGCCATGACACCACCCACCTCCCCCACAACCCTGCCGATAATCCTCTGTCACTGAGGAGCCATGGTATCACTGCCCACCCTTGATCCCCTGTGCCCAAACCCACCTCTCAATGGGAGGTCAAGGCACCATCTACCTCCACCACTCCCCCCATGCCCATACCCTCCTCTGACAGGGGAGTCACGGCACTCTACCCCATCCACTTCCCATGCCTGTACTCCCACTGTCACAGGGGTTATTCAGTTAATAGAATATCCCCTTCAAGTGTCAGGGCTTCCTGCATTTCAGGCCTTTCATTGCCCACATTTATTCATGGCCCCTGTTTGTTGGTGGGCTCTCTCCTGAATTGCCACAGACCCTCCATAGGTCAGGACTTCCCGTGATTGATGCTGTGTGGGCCCATATTTGACACCAGTGCTTCTCACTCATGTTGTCATTTCACATGATACATCACAGTATGCATTATTCCCTACCCAACCCTGTTAGGATTAGGGCTGAAACTCATTCTCGTTGCTTTCACGTTTCTCAGCAAGAAACCCATTTCTCGCCTTCTTCTGAAAAATGAGAAGAACCCAGAAATGACAGCTTCTTGCTGCCTTGTTTCCGAGAACTCGAAGGCCTTTATAACTGATAAGAGCTGGTACAGGGGTGCTGGAGACCAGCTCTCTCAGCGCACCCTGACCGGGTTTGTCAGTTGAGAGTTACAAAAGCTGCAAACCTCTGTGCCGGGGGGAATGGTGACACAGCATGGATCTTCACTTCTTTTTCCACGATGCAACAGCAGTTTGCAAACTAGGGTTTGTCTAGGTGCTTCCTGGGGTGGGCCTCTGGCGGGGGAACTGGGGGACCAGTCCTCCAGTCCCTGCGCCAGGAAACCCCACCTAACCAAACCTCAGTTTGTGAACTGCTGCTGCTGGACCCTAACATGGTGTGATTCTTCAATCAGTATTAACACACCAGTTCAGAGCAGTGGTTTGTACAGACATCACTTCTTTTTGATCCTGAGGTGAGAGATGGGAACCAGAACCAATGGCTATGTCGTCATGCTGAGTAGGGTGGCTGGTTTTCCCCATGCACAGTCCCAATAGCACAGCGTGCAAAGTAGGGCCGATACTCATTTCTTGGAGTCTCACTTTTCTTGATGAGAGTCAGTGTTCTTGGCTCATTTTTTCAAATGAGAACAAGACTAGAATTGCTTTGACTCCCACCAAGAGAAGCAGTAACCTTGCCCTCCCTTCACACTTGTAAAAAAACAAAACAAAACAAAACAAAAGGTTTACTCACCTGGCTGCCTCTCCCTTAGTCTAGAACTGCTCTGGGACTCCTCTCTGCAGGGGCAGGTGAGGAGGTAAGTCAATGAGGAGGTGATCCCCTCACAGCAAACAATTTCAAAAACCCGCTGTGCATGCGCAAATGGCCACCATGGCCATTCTCTGCGTGTGTATCCCTTTTCCAAAATGGCACTGGCAGCATCTGTGCCATTTAGTGCAGATGGTATGCACATGCATGAATGGCACCGCACATGCGCAGAACAACTGCCCTTTTCCAAAATTTCACAGATGCTGCTGGTGCCATTTTGGAAAAGGGCTGAGCATGCACAAAATGGCTGTGGTGGCCATTTTTCACATGCACAGAGCGGCTTTTGAATTTTCTCAAGATTCTTGTGAAATCTCAGAATGTTACTGAGATCTCAGCAAGTTCTCAGTAACATTTCTCAATTCTCGTGAGAATCTAATGAAAATCAAGAAACATTCAAATCTCATGAGAATCGAGAATCTTCTCAGGCAAGCAGTTCCACACACCTTCTAAGGGGAAAACTCCTGTAGGCTTCAGGCAGTAGAATGAGCTGTAATAAGCAATTTTTGCTGAGAGACTGAGAGACCAGCGCCATTCTTAAACTCTAAAGGAAACAGCCAAGGAATTTTATAAGTACTATATTGAAATGAATATATATTCGTACGTGTAAGTGGAGTATTATCAGGAGAACTGTTTCCACTACATTTTCTCCATTCCCATTGATGGCAATGGGGAAACCGCAGTGAGCACAGGTTCCTGAGTACAATGTATACTTATTTATCTTGATATATGTTTACATAGATACTTTTATTTGCGTGTGCGCATGCATATGTATAAATACATACATAAAGAATGTTTTAAACAGTTGGAGATGTTTCATCGCAGTTTTTCTTTTTGATATTTATTTATTCTATCTTCTTTATATCTTATTGCAGAGAAATATAAATTACTCTTGACTGACTGTATTTGAGTTTATATATATTTGTGTGTACATACACAGTTCTTGTGTGTACATATAGGTTGAATGTACCACACTGAAGTCAGTGGCAAAACTCCCATGGACTGTAATGATGGTAGATTATGCCCTTAATGTGCATGTGCACATATTCGCACTGTCACCGATCTTTGGGCACCATTTGAAACCCAGTGCGCTACTGACGAAGGCGGAAGCCAAAACGTTTAGCTCCAGCTTCAGCATCAGCTTTTTATCTTTCCATCTACCTCTGTTTATCAATCTACAGCTACAAAAGATTATATATATATATATATATATATATACACACATATATAATACACACACTACATAAAATACAAGGAGAAAATGTTGCATTTATAGAGCTAGACAGAAAGTGATATAGGAAATAGATATACACCATATGTAAATTTATTAAGTACATCTCTCTCTCTCTCTCTCCTCCCTCTCTCTCTCTCTCTTTTTTTTTTTAGATAAAAAACCTCTTCATGAAATAAAACCCCAAAGTAAGTTATTTTTCTCGTGTGTGTGTGTGTGTGTGTGTGTGTGTGTGCGTGTGTGTGTGTGTGTTTCTCATCTTCTCTTTCATTCAGGTTTATTCATATAAGAGCAAAATATAATTGAAAGTTGTATGAAAGACATATGGCTTTTCAGCAAGCAGCTCTTGAGATAATTACAGATCATAGGTAAATACAAAATGTGGCCATTAGGATCTCAACTGTGAGCCAAAACATGGGTGCACAGTTCAGTCCAGCTCATGTTGGAATTCAACCCTTAAGGGATACTTTGGTCTTGCAGTTAAAACAGGGGACAGGGAATTAGGAGTCTTGGATTCTATTCTGATTGCCCCACTGATGTTGGGCAAATTGCTTTTCCTTTCTGGCCCTGCATTACAGCTTTGTACTTTGGTTATTTATATTACCTGGTTTTGTTTGAGTTCCATGCTCAGAATTCTGTTAATTGCCCCAGGTCCTGCAGTCTTGGTGTTTTCCCAGTGCCTGGCTGCTGTTGGGGACTGGATGAGAGTGAGCTGATTGAAGCTGAATCCTGAAAAGACTGAAGTGTTGTTGGTTGACTGATCTTGTGATGTGATGTGAGGACTGGGATTCCTGTTATTGAGAGGGTCCCGCCCCCTCTAGTTACTCAGTTTCATAGCCTTGGTGTGCTTCTGGACCCTCTGCTGTGCCTGGACTGTCAAGTTGTGGTGCTGGTCAGGAGTGCATTTAATCAATTACACCTGGTGAGGCGGCTACTTACAACCTTTTCTCTCTGACTCAGATCTGTTCACCAGCATCCAGGCTTTCATCACCTCGAGGCTGGACTACTGCAATGTGCACTATGTGGGGCTGCCCTTGGTGACTGTTTGGAAGCTGCAGCTGGTGCACAATGCAGCGGTTTGACTCCTCTCTGGGGTGGGTCGCTGTGAGCACATTACACCTGTGCTCTATACATTGTCGACGCACCCAGAAATGAGACAGGACACTTTCGTGGATTTAAACATGGCCACACCCTTTATTAATCCAAATTACATCAAATTGAATAGGTGGGGGTGACATCGCCTATTGCGATCAGGGTCCAGTATCACTATAAACCATTAAACATCAGCCAAGGTCTCTATATAACATCGACAACCTTGGACAAACATAACTGTGTCCCCCCTCATCCAGCACAGGGCACGCAGCCAAAAGGGAGGCTTAGTCCCTCAGGACTTGAGTAAGAAATAGGGTGCTCGGCGGTGGGGGCCATACAATGCCATACCACTGTCCCAGGTCACCCCTTCACAGGGTAACCAGTGCCTCGCTTGCCATACTATGCATTGCATAAGCATGGCTTCCCCATCTCTTAAGGAGATGACTCCTTTGATTCCTTAACCTAATCAACACGATACTGGACCCCCCGCCACCAAGGAACCGCCGAAGCTCTCGGACGGGTCCGACCCCCACCTATGCTAACACCTATCCTAACACCTATGCTAAACATCTATCCTAACACCCTCGTGAAAATGGTCCTCAGTGTTTGCAGATACAGGTCGTTACCGGCCGGGGACAGGTGAACTCCATCATCTCTAAATAAACCTAATTCCTTGTGCGAAATTGCACTGTGCCTAATTGTTGCCCACCCCATCCCACCTAACTATTTTCTAATTTCCCTAATTATTTTCTTTCTTGTCCTGTCAATTTTTCTCCATGGAATCCCGACTCCCCAGCTAACCCTTTCCACTAATTCCATCCAAATTACCTCCACCCCCGGCATTACCCGTTTTACTTCCCCTAGATCCCTTTTTATATCCCTAATTAGCTGCACCCCTTTTAGCTTTGGTAAATCATTCTGACCTAAATGGATCACCACGATGTCAGGTCTACTGTCCTGGCATGCAACGCCATGGCAGGGAGCAGCTGATGCCATTTCATACCGCTCTGCCCCAACCCGTAGATCACGGCCTTGTGTGACAATCCCAATTGCGATCCATGACCAAAGCTCCTTGCTGCCTTTGCAGCCCATCGCACCAGGCTATGCCCCATGATACAAATGACTGGTCTCCGACTCACGGTGGCATCTGTCAAGAAAGCACATCAATAGGTTAATTCGTCAATAGATCGGTGCCAGCCGTACATACGTGCGGTAAGCCCTTGATTGTCACTGACCGATTGCCTGGATGTCCCTGCCTGGCACCCCCATCTGGGCTGTAAAAGTCGCTGCCCTAATTATAAACGAGTGTGACCCGTATTCCATATGCGGGAGGTGAACCCTGGCCAATGCTGCCCTCAGAACATTAACAAACTGATACCTGGTGATTGGTGACTCACTGGTATGGCAAAAGAATGGCCCCTGGACGCCTGGTCGGATTGCCCAATATGCCCGGAGAGCCCGTACTGGGCATAACACCTCGTCACCCGCCTGGGCCAAACGAACAGTATGCCCATATCACCGTTGGTCGGTTTTAGATTTCCTTAATTGAATGATTAAGTTATGGGTGCCCACTACCAGGCCCTGTACCACTAAAGCCCTACCTGACCTATCCCTGGAAGATTCAACCACCAGCTCACTGACCCGAAAAGTCCCAAAAAATGCTAACTTAAACAATGTTGCAAACAGGTTAACTTCGAAATTATCATAACAGACCAACAGAAGTGCACTAACAATCTGAACTAGGATTGGGGGGGTAATGGGTAACCTGGAGTCGGTGGTGAAAGGCTGCTCACGTGTCCATGCCTCTAAAAGTCTTTGAGCAAAAAATCCCCCATCCAGTGGTTGGTAACCGGCCATTTGACTCATGAAACCCAGTGCTGCGAGTTTGCCCGCAATCGTCCTTGGCTCTAATCCCTCCCACTTGAATGTCATAGCAAACTTCAGAACCTGTGCCTCCTGAATTGGGAAACCCAAGCTCCATCCGCATTGGGCCCTGAATTGCTGAAATGCCCGAAAAGTGCTGGCATATGCTGATCTGGTCCAGGGGGACAAAGAACCCTGCACGGTGGCGCAGAGCTCTATGATCCAAGGTTCCACTGGTCTCCGGGGATGGACTCTGGGTTCAGGTGGACATGCGGTGCGAGCAGGCGGAAAAGGTCCATCTAGAACTGAGAAAGAGCATCTGCAATCTCATTCTGGAATCCAGGGACATGCCTGGCATGAAATAGGATATTGTGTTGCAGGCAGTCAAACACCATAGCTTGCACCAGCGCCATGACCCTTCCTGATCGAGATGACAGTGTGTTAATAATGTGTACCACAGCTTGGTTGTCACACCAAAAGAGGACAGCCCTGTTTGCCAATTCGTTGTGCCACAACCTGACCGCCACCACAATGGGGAATAATTCCAAGGATGTCAGATCTCGATTTAATCCCTCCAAACACCATTCCTCTGGCCACCAGGCTGCACACCACCTACCCCTAAGGTATACAACGAAACCTTGAGAACCAGCTGCATCCGAACGGACTTCCAGTTCAGCTTCCAGTAGAATCTGGTCCCTCCACACACTAACGCCGTTAAAGTCCCAGAGAAAGGTAAGCCATACCCCCAGATCTTGCTTCATCTCACTGGTGATTCTTATGCGATGGTGGGGAGCTTAATCACCCACCAGTTTGCCATACAATCATGACAGGAATGCCCTACCAGGCGCTATGACCCAGCATGCAAAGTTCAAACTGCCTAGCACTGACTTCAGCCATCTAACCGTGATCTTATTGATGGCCCTACACTCTTCCAGTCTGCTAATTAATGACACAACTTTCTCAGCTGGTAAACAAGACACGCCTGCCACCGTATCCAACTCAATGCCTAGGTATGTGAGGGAAGTGGACGGCCTTTCCGTCTTCTCTGCCACCAGGGGAATACCCAAATGACCCGCCACCCGCTGAAAAACCTTCACTAAATCAGGGCACTCTGGAGTGCTGGCTCGATCCACGAAGAGGAAGTCATCCAAATATTTTGTAATGCCTCCCTCCTCCACTGAGCCACGCTCCACCCATTCCACCAGGGTGCTGAAACACTCAAAGGTCGAGCATGAAATTGAGCATCCCATGGGCATGACTTTGTTGTAGTAAAATTTGCCCTGAAAGTGGAAGCCCAACAGCGGGAAGCTATCCAGGTGGATAGGCAACAGGCGGAATGTGGATTTAACATCGCATTTCGCCAGCCTCTGAATTGCCTGACTAATGCAACTGCCGTGTCGAAAGATGCATAATGAACGGATACCAGTTCCTTAGGAATCCCATCATTAACCGAATGACCCCATGGGTACAATAAATGATGTATTAGGTGAAACTGGACCGGGGCCGCCTTAGGCACCACACCCAATGGCAAAAATGCCATATTCGGAAGCGGGGGGACTGGGAATGGGCCGGCCACCCTTCCCTCTGCCACCTCCTTTCTCAACTTTTCTTCCACTGCCATCTCCATCCGTAATACAGAATTCAAATTGGGTGGGACCCTACCCTGTTGCACTCCTACTGCCTGTATTCTAAAACCCTCTGTGAAACCATTCACCACATATTGGACTTTGGACCTGTTAGGGTGAGCAAGCAGGGACGTCCTTAACCTGTTGACCCTAACTGGCATTGGGACTCATTCCCACAGCCCTCAACCCACTGCCCCCTTGGTTACTTCTTCCGTTTCCCATTGCTCCTCCCTTGGCTTTATTCCTCGTCTTAGGACGGGGCAGGAAGCCGCCGTGTGGAACCCCACACACGTGGAGCAGGTATGCCAAAACCTGAATGATGGGTGTAAACACTTGCCTGCCTGGGAAAACTCCCAGCACTGCCCGCTGTTTCCCATAGCAGATTGCCTCCCCCATGCTCTTAATGGGTCATTCGCTGGGGCAACCCCCCCTTTTACTAACCTGTGACCACTATCTGCCCGTGGGGCCCCGGTGGCATCGCTCATGCAGTTAAGCCACAGATCATGAGCATGCACATCCCACCGCAGAACCGGGGTGAATGACACCCAGTGCCTGAATGCTTCATTGTATCGAAACCATGCACCGGGTGGGCCAGTCTCGTAGGCCCTTCAAATTATCTCCCCGTATTTCAAAAGGGTAGCCCCTCTTTCGGGAAACATCTTGAGTTGAACCCCATGATAAATGGCATACGCTGCAGTCCAGTTGGACCAGTTCCTATCAGCCCGTGGCCACTTATACTTCTCTTTCTCCTTCTTTTCATCCTCCTCCCCCGGATCCATTATTGGATCACTGAAAAAGAGGGCGAAAAGGTCAATGTAGTCACCCCACCATATCTTCTCCCTTGTGGCGGGCAATAGGTGTTCCCCTATTGGTGCGGATAAGTCCACGTACAAACCACCCATGGGGGTGGGATGACGGTACCCATAATTCGATAGTCCTACCTGGTTAAATGACCTGGGAGCCCAAACTTGTAGCGCCTCTTGCACCTGAAACTGCCCAGTTCCTGTTCCCGCACCTGCCGCAGGGTCAACTGCTTGCTGCTGGGCCTGAGTCAGCGGACAGGCAACCACTGTGGCAGCCACTTGAACCCAGCCCCCGTTCCACCATAAATACTGTGATCCTTTTGGGGGGGAGGGGGCTTAAGACCTCCTCCTATTGCCCCTGCCAGAGGCATGGCCCTGTCACCACTCAAACTCCCCACGGGGTATGGATAATACTCATACCTATGAATGTTGTACTTCTGGGCAGTAACACTGCCCCCCTCACTTCCTGTGACTCCATGTCCCGTCCCCTGCTCTGTGGGAAACCAGGCCCATGTTGTCCCCATACCTGGATCCACCCCAAGACTGGGGAGTGGTAGTGCTCGTCTCGCATCCCTTTCTGCCAACGCTCGCTCAAGTGCCTCTACTCTGGCCAGAATGTCAGGCTCCTCAAAACCTGCTGCCCCGGTGTCATCACTTCTGCCTCTCCTATAATGAGACTGGTAGGAAGGGTCCCCTTCCATTTCAGTATCATTGTCCTTCTCCTCCCCTTGTTCTCCCTCCTGCACCCGTTCACCGAGCTGCACCGGACACACCTCCGTGGGGAATTGTGTGACCCATTTGGTGCCCTGCTCTCTTGCCATCCAGAGCCCCTCCGGGCTGGTCCCATCTGCATACCGCGCTGGGGGAAAAATTTTCTCTCCCCCCCGCCTCAGCTGCCCCAATACTGCCTCCTCTGAGACATCCTGCCACTACACTCCCTGGCCTTGTCCTCTGCCCTCTGAATGCTCGAGGGCTCTGCCAGCTGCCTCGACCACTTGGCACGGGGGGCACAAACTTTGGCCCACAGCCCTTGCGCCTCTGCCCTGGCTCCCCACTGCCTGCCCCTCAGCTTCGGCCACCTGTTCCTGTCGATCCAGGGGGGATGCTCCCTTGCGAAGGGACCCCCTCTCTGGACTGTTCTCATCCCCCCAAAGCTGGGCCTCGCAGGCCGCTAGCCGCTCAAGAGCAGAGCTGGTACCCTGGGTGGCCTCATTTTCCCCTCCCTTTTTTCCCTGCTTCTGTGTGGGTGCCCTTGTCCCTTGGTCTGTGTGCATATCACCCCCCCATCTTCTGACTCTGGGCTTCCCCGCTGCTGACTGGACCCCACTCCCAGGTCCTCCTTTCTGGCTTGGCCTGGGGCCCCGCTTCCTCGCATGCCCCATCACTTATCACTGCCACTCAGCTGCAGCTCTCCTCCGTCTCCTGCCTTCCCTCAGGGCCCCCAGCACGCGGCGCCTGATCCTTTCCCCACAGTCTCACTGCCCTGTTGATCCTGCCGCTGCTCTGTTCCTTGCTCTTCGCTGGAATGAGCAGGGAACAATTTTTGGTGCTGGTCACCACGTGACCTAGCATCACCAATCAGGGCTCCCTATTTTCGCGCCACAGTGAAGGTTGCCAGGGGCAACCCCCGCTGGGCGCTATCCCATTGCAGCAAAGTTCTGGGAGTCTGCAAATGCTGCAGGCTCCCTTTTTATGTCTGCCCTGCCCCATTTCCTCAGGGGTGGGGCGCAACAACAGCCCCGCTGCCGGGGATCCGACGGAGGGCAACTGGCTTCCTATAGCTTTCTGGGCACGATTCAAGATGCTGGTTTTGACCTTTAAAGTTGTAAAGGTCTATATGCAGCCACTGGGAGAAGTTTGTATATTTATTTATATATTTATTTGCCAATTTTTACCCTGCCCCTCTCATCATAAGCAACTCGGGGTGGCTTACAATGACACAAAAACAATAATCACAATATGAATATATATAAATACAACATGAACATAAATAACAATATAAAACAACACTAAAAACTTTGATCAAATACAATATCAACAAATACAGTAGGTTGAGGGTTCAGTGTCATCAGTATGCTGATGACATCAAGTTATACGTCTCCTTTTCATCAGACCCAGGCCCTGCAGTCTCAGTGATGTCCCAGTGTTTGGCGGTAGTGGGGGATTGGATGAGTTTTTATTTATTTATTTATTTATTTAATTTATTTAATAAATTTATACCCCGTCCCTCCTGCTAAAGCAACCCGGGGCGGCTTCCAACAATAAAAACAATATTAAAACAATTTAAAACATCAATACAATAATATAAAAATATTAAAACAGGGCTAAATATAATAAATACATAATAAATAATAGGTAAGGTGGGGGAACTAAAAAACCCTCGCCCTCCCCTCCCACCTTCCCCAAAGTTTGACCTGACTGAAGCCTAATCTTGACAAGACAGAGGTGATGTTGGTTGGCAGGGTCTGTGATCTGTGTGAGGGGGTGGGTGCTCGTAATTGATGGAGTCCATCCCTCTCTGGCCACTCAGGTGCGGAGCCTAGGGGTGCTCCTGGATCTGCAGCTGCACCTGGATCTTCTGTGGGCCAGGGGCACCTTTCTTCAATTACATCTGGTGCGAAGGCTCCGCCTGTATATTTCAGATTCGACCTTGCGACTGTCATCCATGCATTTGTCACCTCAAAACTGGACTTTTGCAATGAGCTCCACATGAGCATATTCTGGACGCAGTGTAAAACTTTTTGTTTGACAGAGATTTTGGCAGGCGGTGATAGACATTGGGAGGGGGAGGGGTTGGGGCAAGAGGAGGGATTTTTAGGGGTTTTATTATATTATATATTTTTTATTTTGTGTTTTACTGTTGTAAACCACCCTGAGTCTTTGGGAAAGGGCAGGATATAAATTTTAATAAATACATTCAATGAGATTTTGCTCTGAATAAGAGTTGAAGTACTAAGAGCTGCTTTTTGGGCTGTAATGAGAAGATGTTTGCAATCTGATTTGGATTTCCCCCTGAGACTCATTTTAAATACATATTATTATTATTTATTATAAAATAGGATGTATTGAAGATTGTCCCTAAAGGGATCTAGATGTCCAAATCCCACTGAATTTGAATAAGATTTGGGCAGCTAACTCCTCCTAAACCCCATCATAATATATTCACACAGCAGGCTGCATGTCAAATTAAGAAATAATTTTCAAGGGGTTTTTATAAAGGCAAGTTCAGTAAGTACAGATCAAAGTATTATGCCAGGTTATGAAATAGGAGTTATGAAAGAGCCCTTTGGATTTGGAATTTATGTCACCACTGGTATTCATTAGGAGCATACAGGTTGAGGATTCATAAGTGAATTTCTTCAAAAATGTGATGCAATAATAATAATAATAATAATAATAATTAATAATGTGGTTAGCCACCTCAGTAGTTGCACCTTATGCCTGACTGAAGATGATTGGCCTTTGACTTGTCATATGCTGAGTTGTGTGGGTGCCCAATGCAACTTTATTATTTTTTACTGCTTGGATTGCATAGAGGAATTGCATAAGAGCTTTTTCCATGTATTCTTTCCACCTGTGGAATATTTTATGGATGCTCGCAGTTCAAAAGCAAATAAAGGAAACTTTAAAATGTTCGATGGCTAGCTTCCACTTTCATGTAATTCCAATTTTGCCTTACCGGAATTATTCCCTCTATTGTAGCAAACAAGATAGCCCAAGACTAACTTACTATGAGTGACTGCTGTATTCTTGTTATCTGTTGTGTATCTCCTGATTAATTATTGGTTCCTAAGAGGACCAGTCCAACCACTTTAATTTCCAATTTATTAAGAATAAAATCTTATTGGAATCGATTTTTAGCATGTAAGACTCCAAGGGGAATTAAACTGTGTTTCTTTAAGCTGTGATGATAGTAGTACATTATATAAATACAGTTTTCTGTTGTTCAATGAAACAGGGGGTTTGTTTAAGACTACATGAATCAGCATTGATGAAAAAATCAAAGTCAATGATGAAGATAATTGAGAAACAACCCATTTTGGGAAATAACCTTATACATGCTCCTCTGACTTTAAGTCATTTTTCCTGCCTATTAGGACTTCCCCGCCACAGACAATTAAGGAATAGCTGTATGGAGAAACAGATTTCCAGTAGCTGGAGGGTATAAAAACCAAGAAAACTACAGAGGAGGGAGAAAAGCTAGAGAAATCTTTGATATCTCCTAGCAAACTAATGACAAACTAGAGGAAATATGTGCCCTGCATATCTCATGAAAAGCACTTATTGTAAATGAGATAATTTAATCAATTATGTTTCCTAATGTACTAAACCAAATGTTTCATTTTCTGCTTCTGCACATCTTAAATTATCTTCAGGTGCTTTATGAAACTTAATCATAGTTAATAGAAACTTCATTACCATCAAATGTGCTTTCAATAAATGTTGTGTAACAGTGTCAAGAGGTGGAATTAAATATAGGTTTGTGTTCCCTCAAACATGTACCCTGCAACCAAAATACAGGAACTTAGTGCTTTAAGAAACATTGTTGCCTTTGGGTCAGGAGGATGCACTTCATTAAATAATAATTGGTTGGCTGTAAGTGTTTTAAGTGTAATTCCATCTGGGGGGAAAGGCATAGAAAGCACCACAAGAAATGCTGTCATTCTCTCTTCTTGATTCTCCATTCTCCCAAGGGAGGTAAATTCTGCTAGAATAGAGAGAACATTGTAGTTTTAATTCCATTTGTTGTTTTAAACAAATAATAACAGAGTCCTGTTCTTCCCATAAACAACATATTCTCTTGGAACAAATTTAAGTACCATTGGAATAACCTTTAAATAATAGTGCTTTCTAGTGAAATTCTTAGCAGGATATCAGAAGGGCTAGAAGAAAAGGAAACTTGAATAATTAGTTTATATGTCTCTCTCTTTCGCCAGTGCTCAAGATATAGTTTTGTGAATACCTGAGTAGCACATTCAAGATACATTTTAAAGTGAATGTCTTGTTAAAATGAGGAAACCTAAATAAAAACAGCCTTACATCAAGATTAGTTTTTGATTTTACATTTTGAAGAGAGTTGTCAAAATGAGGTCCCAACTTCTAGTTGTGTTTAAAGGATTGGCAAGAAAAGAAAAAAATATCCCTGCCATCATTAAAAAGTTTTTCATGAACATACACAGTTATATTTATATTTTGTTTTGTTTTTTTTTGTTTTTTTAAATGGAATTTAAACTGGCTCCTTAGAGTTTATCATGTTGCTATTAGGGCAATAGCAGTAACTGATACCAACAAAATTAAGAAAGGGTATTAACAAATGAGATTATGGGTGTCTTTAGACATAAGGTCAACAGGTGTCTGAATATGTGTTTTGATCTCAATATGAACACTGGTTTGGCCCTGTGTTCACCACATGGCGCTGCTTAGACACGCAACCCATCTTGTGGCAAATCGGTGTTTTGCTTGTCATGCGATCTCAGAATGCAAGCAATGCCGCCTTGTTCCCCATGTTGTACCTACTAACACGCCACACAATATAATTAGACATAACGTTGGCCACGTGTTCAGCAAAAACACGCAAATTGTCCTTGTGATGCAACGGTGTTCACATCACATGTTCAATGGGTGATCAAATCGATCGGTGTTAGGATTGTTATGGTGCTTACACACAACAGCCAAACACATGCTTAAGAGTTTTGACACATGATCTTTGTTATGTCTAAAGACACTGGTTAGCCCACATTAGCCCAGACCAGGTGGGTGCCCACCTGCCATTTTATTAGGTGTTTGCCCCCTTTGGACACAGGTCCACCAGACACACAGACCGCATTCATGGCATGGTCTCTGAGAATGTGGAGCCTGCTGTGTGGGCAAATGGGGGCTAATGTTCACCCACGTGTCCACATCCTGTCAATTAGGTTGTGGGCAGCACCTCCACACCTCCAGGTCCACCAGCACCATAGGGTCATGGGTGGAAATTCTAGAGCATCCAAGGAGTGACAGCTTCCTGCCCCTCTCTATGCTTTCACTGGTGTTGCCAGTGGGGGTTACCCACAAGCTCATGGAAGACAGTCCAGGTGCTGCCCATTTATTGTCAAAATCCTCCACCCCTGACATTGATCCTCTACATAGGACACCTTGAGACTCTACAGCTACTTTAATGATTGTAATATGTTGCACCTGTCACTCTTCCCTCACACTCTTTATAAACAGCGTTCCATACTTCCTTCCCCTGTCTTTGCAACAAACTGCAACTGGCTGTCACAAAGAACAAACCTTCCTTGTCATGTCCTTGGGGAAAGGCCAGGCTGTCTGAGAAAACTCCTGATTGCATATTGGAACCAGAACCTTGTTTACATAGGTGAAACTGAACCTTTTTTGTTTGTGGGGGAATACATGGGGGGTGAGCTGTTTACCTGCTGCACCCCTGTTGTATCTGTGGGGTGTTCCTTAGCTCCCCTTCCTCTGGTGGGCTCCTGCTGTTTTACCTGACTGCCACGGACAGGGCCAGCCTTAGTATTTGCGGGGCCCAGTCTCCAGCCGGTGGTTTTGCTGCTGGCAGGACTAGGAGCACTCCCTGGCTCAGGGGGCGCTCCCTGGCTCAGTCGGGGGGCGAGGGGTGCTGCCTGGTCTCAGGGATTGACAGAGGGGCACTCCTCTGTGCCCAGCCATTTTGGGGGCACTTACCTTGGCTTCTGCACTTGCCCCTCGCCGTCCTGGGCCCTGTGCTGGGCCCACTCGTGGGGCCTCCCAGGAGCGAGGCCCGGGGTGCTTGCCCCGAGCTGCCCCGTGGTAGGACTGGCCCTGGCCATGGAGGCCCTCCTCAGCTGTCTCCCCAGTGGTGCTGTGCGCCAGGGTCTGGGTGCTCTCCTGTGGAGGGGGAATGGTGTAGCTGTCAGCTGTCCACCCGGGGTTTCCCCAGCATGTGCTCAGGGTTTCTCACATGGATGCTCTCCCACCCATCCTATGAGTGTTCATGGGTGTGGGTGGGTGGGTGGCATCCATGTAAAAATGGCCATAGTGTGACTCAGGCCCTTTTTACACGGGGCTCTCCCTCTCATGAACATACAGAAATCTGTATGTTCATGAGTGGGAGAGGCCTGTGTGAAGGATGCAGCACGCACGCATGCAGTGAGTGGGGATGCATGCATGCTTCCAGCTAACACACATCCCCACTCACACACACACCCCACTCATCCTCATGCATGTTGGTTGCTCCGTGCATGGGGATCAGTGGGGGGGTGCATGGGGATGCAAGTGTGCCTGGATGCACGCCCCACCCACCGTGCACACCCACGGACCCCCTACTCTGCGGGGGACATGTAAAAAAGGCCACAGTCTGTGCTGCAAGGTTGTCTAATTGGGCTTCTGACTATGATTAATAAAAAGTTTCCTTGTAAAAATACAGGAGTCATTAAGAAACATCATGACCTCAAGGATGAATAACATCTTCCTTATTTTACATCATTTCCTATTCATTTCCATGTTTGTGCTGAAGCAGCCGTAGGGGGAACCTATTCTTAGTAATGCAGAGCTTATTCACTCCACATCTGTAAAATACCTCTTGGGGAAGAAGCTGAGGAAAGGTTAATAATAACATAGAGAACTATGCTCTAGAAAAAGCATTATTTTTCAAGGTGTTTTGTTTTCACAAGATCACCTTAATACCCCTTTCCTTGCTATCCCCCAAACACTTTTATTTGACCAGTATGTGTGTGTTTGTTTGTTTGTTAGGTAATTTGTTACAAGGAGAGTGGGTTTGAGCAAAATGGAGAGTTGGGTAAAACAGTTTATTCTACAAGTTCAGCAAATCAGCTTTCGGTGTGAATACTGGAGCATATAGGTCAGATATGAAGGATGACATTTGCTCTTTTTACAAAAAAACCCCATTGTCTGCAACTTTTCTAATGGCACTGTGTGTGCGTATAGCTGCTGCTCCTCCATCAATACTAAGAGACAGCCAAGATTGTATTTGGCATGTTTAGTTGAGTTCGTATGTTTGGTTAAGTGTCTGACACTTACACCGCTTTTAAACGAGGTGCTGAAAAGCCCCGCATTGAAAGAAAAGCCGCGCGGGGCGTGTTTACACGCTCCCCCTTGGCAGCAGTGGCGGAGGCTGGAGATGTGCTTTTGAAGAGGTGCATTCTGAAAGTCTCACTCTTCAGGCTTTCAGAATGCGCCTCTTCAAAGCACCACACCTGCAGCCGCTGCCGGCAATGGGGAGCATGTCACTTCTGGCAGCGCGGGGAGCATGTAAACACTCCGCGCGTGGCTTTTCTCTCAACGTGGGGCTCAGGAGGCGCCTCGTTTAAAAGTGGTGTAAGTCTACAGACTGAAGTGATGGTCCAAAACAAGCACCTTCTCCCAACTTTTAGGTTCCTTTCAGAGTTTCTCAGCTTATTTCGTTGAAGTGTCTTGCGGTTCTTTTCATCTAAATGAATGTCTGGTCACTTCATTCATACACACAAATCCTGGCTGCACCACAAGCTCGCTGGGTGGCTTTAGACAAGTCACTGTCTCTTAGCCTCAATTCCCCATCCAAAAAATGGGAATATATATATCCCTGTCTTCCCTTATTTTCCCCTCCCACTTGTCTCACCTTTCTTGTCCATCCTAGATTGTAAGCCCTTTGGAGCAAGGACCTGTTTCTAATCACAGCTGTTCAGCACGCGGCACATTGCTTGCACAGTATAAATCATGAATAAATAATCACAATTATAATCATAATAAGTAATTAAATACACACCACTATTTTGAGGGTGTCACCCACACAGAGAGTACTACACCTGGTCTGTACACCACTGAAACCCTCAATGTATGTGACCCACAGGCATCTGATCAAAACCAAATTCCACAGTCATTGCCTTCCTGCACTTTACAATTTCATCTCTTTTTATTAGTCTATTCCTGAACTAGTTCTGTCTGAATTCCCTGTTCATTCCTAACTTCACATGGCTTGTGCAAAATAAACCAACTTTCCTTCTATAGCCTGCACTGCTCATTTGATAATACACATGCCATGTTATAGGATACTAAAAGGTCAGTAACTGCAGTGCAATTACAAGGCAAATACATGGCTTCATTTTGTTCTCTAATCTAGAGTTCTGCATTATGGGAATTATTTAAGGACTTACTAATAGTACTTACCAAGCAATTTGCTTTTAAGTTTATTTTAATTCCAGGGTACTTGGTCTCCAATCCCACAAAATCTTCTATAGTGGAACCAAGAGCATTATATTTCCGCTTCCATTTGCACTGTTACTAAGAAGTAAGGGTCTCTCCCCTGAAACTAAAACTTTAATTCATCAGAAATTTGGCTGTAGTTAGAAGTCCAGTTGCCCATATGTGACCACTACTAGTGCCAGGATATTTTCCAGGTAACACAAAGTTTATTCAAGATAGTTAAGACTGGGATGGACTGTGAGGAATTACAGGAGGATCTTGCACAACTGAGTTACTGGGCAGACAAATAGCAGATGAAATTCAATGTTGACAAATGCACATTGGGAAAAATAATCCTAACTCTATATGCACAATGCTGGGTTTAAATTGAGTGTTACTACCCAGAAAGAGGATCTGGGAGACATTGGGTGGTTTCAGATGAGATGCTACCCCACATGGCCACTCATGAGCCATGCATCAAACTGCCCCTATAAAGGTGGATCAGATAGATGCACGCTCCCTCGAGCCATGAAGCCACACGCACTGCCACTTATGGCAAAATTCCAGGAAATGCAGAGTACATTATGTTGGTCAAGGCCAACATAGCCCTGCCTGTATGAACAGCAGCATCCAGCTACACCAGCAGACAGGTCTGCCAGTACCATGGAAGCTTGTGGACTTGAAGGCCAGAGCAGTCCCGCAGTGTTTGCATCCTGGCCAGATCCCCAGTCCCACCCCAGCCTTACCAGGAGCCCTTAAAGTACATGCACATGAAATACAAAACTGTGTTGGGCTAAACCACTGCAAGGACCCACGCATGTCACACTCCAGGGGAAATGGAGGAACAGCCAGTCAAGGAGAGCAAGGCAACAGGTGACTGTTATGTGGCGTCTTTACAGGCAATAACCAGCACAGCCATCACTGCTTCCACATATTTGTGGGCCCCAGCTGTGGAAGGTGCAACCCCACCCCCACCCACACCCCCTCCCATACGAGGGGTATGTCCTGGTCCAAGGAAGAGAGTAGGGCCCTCTGTGGGGGAGTAGTAGGTGCAGCTGCATCTCATGAGATGCTGCTGCAGTGAGGCAGTATACTAATGCATATCTGAGCAGACATCGTGGCTGAGGTACAACACGGACATGCCCCATTGCCATCAGTGGACAAAATACTTGAAGCATGGATAAAAGGTGATCCATGAAAACCTCAAGCTGGCTACGTGAGGAAAACATCTATTTTTTAAGAGGAACAAATTCTTCTCTGTGGATGGGGTGATAGTGACATCTTGGACCTGCGATGATGTCTGCCAGGGGTTGGACGCTGGTGAACACACCTCCCCCACTGCCTATTCCTGCTCCAACTCAGCTGTCAGAATCCAACACCATACCACACCATGAAGGCACATCTGCAGGCAAGGGCCATATCTCACCTGTTCCAGAGCTGGAGCCAGTATCTGTGGATCCCAGCGAGAAGAATGTGAGTCTCCACCTCCACCCCCTCAATCCAGAAAGCCAGCCCCTGCCCTGGAGACAAAAGGGGTGCAGGAGGAGGAGTCAGAGGACAGGGATGCCACCAAGATCAGGAAGCCAGAAGAGACTGGTATGCTCATGCACCCAGGGAAGGATGAAAGGGCGCCAAGGTGGGAAAGGCGGCTAAGTGCAGCAACCAATGACCCTACTGTGACCCTATACTGTGTTCACAGGTGGCCAGGATAATGAAGGTGTACCAGAATATAAGCCCCAGGAGCCAGAAGTCCCATCTGGGAAAGGTAAGCGGGGCAAGTTGGTAGGAGGATACCAAGGCGGGTCCATGCGGGGCTGGGAGCAACTTCGACAGGGAGGCGGGCACGGGGGCAGCACGTGCTGAGGCAGTGGCAGATGAGCAGGCGGGAACATACCTCTCAGCCCCTGAACACAGAAATGGTGGAGAGTAACTCTCCAAATGCTGGACAAAGCAGGACATAGTGTGATTATCAACGCACCGCCACCCATAATCAGACACGGAGACATATTGTTGGTTTAAATCAGGCTGCACTCTTTATTAACAATAACCTGAGGCTGGTGGGTAATTGCTCAGAGCAATCTGGGTCCAGTATGCTAGCTAATTCAACTTCTTATTAACTGGATCTGACCTGGATGTGCCTTCCAGTGTCAGCCCTGATCAACAATAACTGAAACGACCCCCTCGACAGGCCCCGGTCATGGCCGAATGGGGGAGGGTGAGTTGTGCAAACCCACCCTATACCAAGTAAGGCGTTAATGCATCAGCGAGGCCCAGGATTGTGCCCATCCTTGGTCCCCCAGCTCTCGCACACTCCCCGGGACGTAACCGCAGACATGCTGTGCCCAACATTATCTGTGTATCATGTCCCCATCTCTTAAGGAGATGACTTCAATTTACCTATGCCCTACCTATTTATCTACTTTCACATACTGGACCCCTGCCAAGTGTGACAAATATTACCCCTCATAATACTAGAATCCACTCCAATTCAACCAATTCCTTTTCTTTAACCAGTTTACTCTATTTAATAGTTGAATATAAATAAGTCAAACAATAATTGTCCTAAACCAAATTGGATGATTAACCTATTTAACTTATTCTCCCACTGTGAAGGAGGCGAAAACATGACCCTTAATTGGGGTATTCATTCAAAATTCCTCCTTGGCCCCTTAATGACAACCAGATAACCCGCAGTGGAGGAGGGGAGGTGGGTGGGGCTACCTGCTTCCTGTCCATGCACCGAATGATCTGCTCTGAAGCGGCAGGGAGATGGCCCTTCCTATCAAGGGGTGGACTCCCCAGCCCCATGTGGTCACCTTCGCGCCACTGGGGAGGGTTGCTTAGCAACCCAATCAGCATAGAGGAACCCTCTAGCGGACTCTGCTCTACCGCGGCCATTTCATTCCCCGATAAGGGGGAGGGGCGCAACAAATCCCCATCGCCTGCATTTTCAGCGAAGGGACATATCAATGTCGTAGATACATATATATGCAAAGTAGGCCATGGCTTAACTGAGGCTGGGATGAAAACAAATCTTAAAACAGTTTAGGGCTCTCATATCCATACAGTAACCTAATAAGCCAGACAAAACATTGTCCTGCCAGTCGGTATGTCCAAGCACCATCACAGCACTTCCCCTAACTCCTTGGCTTGCACACACTGACGTCAAGTGAGATTTACATTTTACATAACCCTTTACCAGTACAGCTTTCTCCCCACTCCAGCCATGTTTCCTTCTTTGTGGCATTACCCTGACAGATGAGCTTAATAGAGAAACTGGTCTGAAATACTGACATTGATATAAAAAGGAGACATAACTGAAGAAATCACATCAGCCCCTGACAATGTCCAGGTCTGTAGTCTTGACCCACTGGATTTGTCCAAGGGAAATCATTAGAAATTATAGCTTCACACCGATTATCCCAAACAGAGTTGTGGTTTGGGGTGGTGTGGTGAATGTGTTTTTCATATAAGTTCAAAGACTGCAAGGAGAAGAGTAATCATTAAGGAGAAGACAATAGGGGCATGGGATGGGCTGCTATGAGCTTGCCTGCAGACGTCTGTGTGGCACTTTCAGATTGGAGAATCCAACTCATTGTCCCTATCAATGGTTTTTCAAAATACTCTCCCTCATTCCTCCCTTTCTAATCTGGGACAGCACAGCTGTTTCCTGGGACTGCAGAACAGATAACAAAAGAGGTGTGAAATCAGGGACGTCCTGGACAATACAGGACACTAGAGAGGTATGGGTGAGAGTCATACATTGGGGAGGGATGGTAACAGTGGGGCAGGTAGAACTAATGGCAGAACTAATGGCTCTCCCTGTTGCTTTGCTACAGGTGTGGAACCACAACAGGCACACCCTGGGCCACCAACACACCAACTTCCTTCTCAACCTAGAACTGCAGGCACAGAATTGCTGACACAGGGAGGACATGGCCAGGGAGATGATGGAGGAAAACATGCAGTGGGTGGATGAGATCAGGGATGCCATCCAGAGGGTGGCACGCCAGCAGATGATGGCCTTGTGACAGAACAAAGTTGAGTGCAGAGCCTTTGCTGCTCAAGGCCTTAGGGAGCACCTGTGGGAGCAAAGGGACTCAACCTGCAACTGGCAGGAGCTGCGGAGTTCCTGCATCATGAAGGAAAGGGTGAGCCAACAGATGGCTGACTTCATGACAGAGTCCATAGAAGTGCCACACTCCCTTCCCCATTATGTTGCTGCAGTGAGCGCTGATGTCATGACCCCGAGGTGAGCGTAATATGCCATGACAAACACCCCAGGTCCTGGTGTGGCCCCCCCATATGTCATCTTCCAGTTGTAGTTTCCCCTTCAGCAACGCCTTGCCACCCAACTTCATCTGAGCTCCCTTCCCCTGTAGGCCCAAGCACCTGGGCTCATTGACGCCACCCTCTTCACCAGCAGGGCAGGTGCTCCACCTCTTCAACCACTTGGAACTCCAACAATCGAAGACCAAAATGGGGAGGAGAAAAAATATTGGTTTAATGCCCTCACGGCATGACCTGTGCCTAAGAGGGCACAGCAGACTGCCAGTGGGGGGAAGAGGCAGGAGGTAGAGGCATTGATTAAGTGGCTGTATCCCAATGACCCTTTCTGAATAAACTGTTGTCTACCCTATGTCGTGGTCCCTGTGGATAATACCTTGTGGTGGACAGGAGGTTTTGGCAAGTGCGGGGGCCATGGCCGATGGCATGTCAATGCAACAAGCCACTTTGGGGCCTGGTGGTGGTACAGAAATAAAATATGTGGGAACAAGGGTTAGGCTCCAGGGAGGGAGACCATGCCATCTCACTGGTGTGGTGACATGGCTAGGCCAGAGGGAGGCATAGACAAACTGGATTTTGAACAAAATAATAATACTTTATTTACATTATATACATGCATGGAGAGAACAGTTCTTTACTGATGGGAACGCTAAGGGCATCTGAGACTGTCCCTGTTTCACAGCGATGCGAGCTATGTGCTGGCACAGGGCATCCTAGTTCTGTTCTGCTACATGCTGTTCAGCTCCATCCTATGACTGGTGGAACAGGGACACCGGTTCCTTGGACCAGAGGGTGTGGTGGATTAACCAGGGTGGCCCCATCTGTGTTGTAGATTTTGGGAGTGTTCTCTAGCTGGAATTTGCTGTGTGGCAAGAGTAAGTACCAGCGTGGCTTTGGGATCCTAAAGGATCTCTTGACCGCACCGTGGGCAGCATTGAGCTTCCTATAGAAGAGGCTTTGCTCTGGCATCTGGGGCACTGGGTATGGCTTCATCAGCCATGGCATGAGTGGGTAAGTTGCATCCTCCACAATCACAGGCCTCATGGACACCCTCTTGATGTTGCAGATGGTGTCTGGTCCAAAGTCGACCATTACGTACAGGCATAGAAGGGGAAGTGGCAGAGGAGGATGTGGGTGTCATGGCTCCTCCTGGACATCTTGGCAAAGACATCCACGAACAGCCCATGGTGGTCCACCACTGCCTGCAAAGCCGCAGAAAAGTAACCCTGTGGATCCAGTAATTCTCTCAACTGTGAGGTGGGCAGATAATTGGGATGTGGGTCCCATCAATTGTCCCAAAACAGTTGGGGAACCCCGGATGCCCAAACCCCTCCATAACCTCCTCTGGGTTGACCAACTATATCAATTACTCCTGCAGAATTAGGGCTGAAATGAAAAGCCCTTTGTTCTTGCGAGATATATTTTGTGTCTGGCCCAAGAACTCACCAAGATCTTGGCCCCAGTATGAGATCTCATAAGATATCTCACAAAAAAGGTAAAATATCTGTGCAAAATGGCCACTGGGGCCATTATGTGCATGTGCAGCCCTTTGATAAAATAACATTGGCAGCATCAGCATGATCTTGGGAAAGGGCAGCTGTTCTGTGCATGTGCAGCACCATTCACACATTTACAGACCAGCTGCCCTTTTCCAGAATGGCACCAATGCTGCTGTTAACATTGTGGAAAAGGACTGGACATGCACAGAACATCCCCAGTTGCCATTTTGCACATTCACAGTGGCTTTATTTATTTTCTCCTCGCATCCCCCATTCATGCAGCACGGTGAGAGACCCTGTGGCTGGAGTAGTCGGGTGAATACATAATGAGGGAGAGGGGTAAGGAAGGGCTGTAAAAGGCCCTTTTTTATTGTCTTTCTTGTGGGGGGACAGAGGGCTGTCTCAAGATTCTTGCTGTTCTTGGGGAGATTCCAGACAGCTTCTCAGTTTCTTCTTATTTGCAAGAATAAACTGAGAACTCTTATCCTCACTGAAAGAAGTGAGAATCCAAGAATCAAATTTCATCCATAAGCAGAATGGCAGCTATGGCAGTGGACACCTCCACTAGGATGGTAGACACAATGAGCCTCCCCATGCTGCCTTGAGTGAGAGGAGTGGGATAATAATAATAATCTATAATAAATATAAAATGGAGGTGTTCACGCCAAACTGCTGGACAATGGATTGGCAAGAATCTGGGGATGCCAGCATACAAATGGCTATAGCCATGCATTTTCCGATGGGGATTGGTTCCCTCCATCATTGTGGTCCCCCTCTGCAGATGTGGCTTTAGGATCATCATAATCCTGGAGACCAAACTCCATGACATCCAAAGTTGGCAGTCCACTCTGTATCCCCCCAGGTGGACAAGCTAGTCTCCCACCAGTCCTTATTCCACTTCGCCACCCAGACCCTCCACTCGTTTGGAGGTGCAGGCCATAGATAACAGTTGCAGTATCACTGGGCAGGCATCTCACTGTCCACATCAGCTCCCATTGCAGGGTGTCCTTGGCACCTTAATAAGGGCCCATCTGTAGCGCCATGTCCTGTGCCTGTTGTGTTTTGCTCTTGGTCCTTATTCTGTGGCTAGTATGGACCATCACCAGCCACTGTTTGGTGAATGGCCTCGAACTATTGAAAACAGATGACTTGCATCTGCTGAGTAGTTTGCTGAACCTCCTCAGTGGCAAGATCCACACCAGTGTCTTAAAACGCTCCTGAGTCTAGGTAGGTGCCTGCCTGGGTTTGGCTGCACAGCACACATGACTGACACATGGGTGCTATTTTTGCATGCCACACGCATTTTGCACATTCCCCACAGTTGTCAGAACCAGACAATGCACAGTGCATTTACTGCCCAGGCAGAGGGGAAACAGTTAATCAGACTGGCCAGGTACTTGCATCCCTGCTGCCATGTGGAGATCACACTGTGTGAGACTTGTGGTTTGGAGGTTGTGATGTCCATGGGTTGACAGAAGCCCTTTTCTGCGGGAAGTAAATGATTCACATGCTTTGTTATTGTGTGTTCATCACAGAAGGACCTCTCTAGCTGGAAAGAAAAATAAATGGAACAAACAAACAAACCAGAGATGAGAATACAATATAATAGGACAATAAAATACGCAGAGTTGCAGAAAAGAATAAGAAAAAGTGAATGAGAATAAGCATAAGAATAAGGTTAAGACTATGAATAAGAGAGAATGAGAATAAAAGAATAAAGGAAAAGAAAAGCACAGACAGATAGATATAGAGACTAATCTATTTCACTTCCATCTCTCTCCATTGATGTGGCACATGAAAGGGACTGAGAGGGTAACAGAGGAAAGGAACAAAAGTGAACACCATAGGACAATGCATTTTCAATAAATGGTGGGAAGTTCTAATGTTCCTAAACTTGTTATATAGAATCAGCAATGTTCCACAGACTTCGCGGGAGTGCCCTGACCCCTGGCTAAGCAGGATCTCTTCACTGACTTGCATGGCAGTGAGTTCCTGGTGGCTGTGCCCCTGGATGGTGAACTGGTGGCCCTGATCAAGCTGTGGTCAGTCCCAGATATGGAGGGGGCCTGGGTAGATGTGTTCCAGACACACTCTGCTGCTGGGGATGATGCTTGCAAGTGGCAGTGGGAAGAGCATTCCTGAGAGGGAGGATGTGTGCAGAGGGGAAGGGTTTCCTGAGCCCTCATGGCTGTGACCTGACAGGACCTGTGTGCTGCTCTCTGCCCAGGAATCATGAACTTTGCTACCTGCTGTGGATGCTGTGCCCGGTGCTCATGCCCAGGATGGAATGCCTGCTTGACCTTTGCTGTGATTTTTCTCCCCACTTTCTGTTTCTCTGCTCATTATTGGTGCTCAGTATATTGTGCAATATACATATATATCCACTTCCATCAGGAACTCATATATATATATATATATATATATATATATATATATATATATATATATATATTGCACAATATACTGAGCACCAATAATGAGCAGAGAAACAGAAAGTGTATATATATATATATATCTTCCCACCCTTTATCCCCACCTGCCACCCACCAATCCTCCTCCCCAAACCTCTCTACCCAATCCCACTCGACCCTAGTCCTGCCTGCCAAAGGCCTAGCCAAACAAAAAGTTCTTACATGTCCTCCAGAAGATGAACAGGCTCAAGCTTATGCAGATCTCTAAGTGGAGGAAGTTCCCTAATTTGTTCCCTGCTGTCTGCAGTCTGTGAGGGGTGTATTGGAATTCCTGTGTGTCCTGTATGGTATGTGGCAGGGGCTGAACCGGCTCCTGGGCAGGACGGGGTTAATGGCTGCTGCGACTTCTTTTTTCCATGTTTTCTGTGGCTGTGCATCATGATGGGGTGGGTTACTGGACGGGGTTGTGGGATAGTGCAGGTTAAGGGGGAGGGGAATTGCTGCCTGTATGTTTCTGGGGCAGCTCTGTGTGGAGTGTGTGGTGGTTGCCTCCATGACCATGATAGCCGTGTTGGGAGCTGCCCATTTCTTTCTGTCCCCATGTAGTCCATGTGCATGGGTGCTCCATTGCAGAGCCATGCAGTGGCCATGGACCCTCCTCCCAGTTGACCTGCTTGTTTGAAAACACCCATTGTGAATAAATCCTTGAAAACCTCACCTCCATGTGTGGCAGCAATCAAAAAGACAAACAAAACGTTAAGAATTATTCAGAAAGGGATATAGAATAAAACAGAAAATATCACAGTGCTGCTACATAAATCTATGTTGTGATCACACCTTGAATACTGTGGGTGAAAACAGACATGACGCTAACCATCCTTTAACCACCCTTGGTGGTCATTTATGCATGTTTCAGGGCTGCATAGGGCACCAATACAGCCCTGCAACATGCATAAATAACCAACGAAGGTGGTTAGCGTCATGTCTGTTTTCACCCTGTGTAAGGCCTGGTCACCCCATCTCAAAAAAGATACGGTAGAACTGGAAAAGGTACAGAGAAGGGCAACAAAAATGATCAAGGATGTGGCACGGCTTCAGTACAAGGAGAGGTTTGATAGGTTAGGGCTCTTCAGCTTGGAAAAGAGATGACTGAGAGGGGATATGATAGAAGCTTCTAAAGCCATGATTGGCATGAAACCAGTAAATAGAGAGCTGTTATTTACCCTCACAAATAATACTATAACTAGGGGACACATCTTGAAACTAACTAGCAGTAGATTTTAAAAAACAGAAGTAGTTTTTCACCCAACGTCGTTAATGTATGGAACTCATTGCCAGAGAATGTTATGAAGTGCAATAGCATAACTGACTTTAAACAATAATTGGATAAATACTTATAAGATAGCTCCCTAAATGGCTATTAATTAAGTAGGGTGGGGTTGCAATGTCTGACTGACAAGAGCTGGGAGTGAACAACAGGGTTTGGATCACTCCATTATGACCTGTTGGGTACTTCTCTGAAGCAACTGAGGGTGGCCACTGCCAGGGGCAGGATGCTGGGCTCGATGGACTATTGGTCTGACCCACTATGGCACTTCTTCTGCTCTTACGTTCATTTTACCTTTAGGTTGGATGGAAGTGGATACTGGAATCAAAGAGGGCCTCTGGGATTCCACAACCTTACAGTACAGAGATTCCTTGATGTCCCTCATGTGATTTGCAAACAATGCTTTCAGATTTGAACTAACAAGTACAAATTAGTAGGATTTAATTTGTATTCCCTTTACTGCAAATACTTGCTTCAGCCCTAGTAACTAATCTGTCTCATATGCCTTCTGTAGTAACACATCTGGGCAAGACAGATACTTCCATACTCTCATTTTTCATCCTTTTAAAATATGACCTAGAAAGCTGAGCACTTCTTCAATGTAAAACAGAAATGTCTTTAAGCGTAGTTCAATCCTCAAATAATACCACTGAACACTGATACAATTCTCTACTCTCACACCCCACCCATAGGTATATGCAGAAACGAATCATTTCTCATTTCATCACATGAAAGGGGAACTCAGCACACGTGGCTAATTTGGTGCTTTTGTTCTCTCCTTTCAGATATCGAGAATGCCAGTGACATTGCATTATACTCAGGCCTCGGTGCTGCAGTCATTGCTGTGGCTGTGCTGGTGATAGGTGTTACACTCTACAGACGGAGCCAGAGTGACTATGGTGTGGACGTGATTGATTCATCTGCGCTGACAGGAGGCTTCCAGACATTTAATTTTAAAACAGTTCGGCAAGGTTTGTATTGCAATTTCATCTTCCTTCCTCGAGCTTTGTTTATTGAGAGAGATTATACAGCTGGAATTCAGTTAGAGACAGAAGGAGTCCATCATAGGCTTAGAGAGGTTTTGTGATCCAGTGGACTGGACACTGAACTGGGAATCACAAGAACGTGGTTTGTTCCCAGCTTAATCATTGATAGGCTGTATAATCTTGGGCCACTCAACCCACTTCCCTGTGTCTGTTCCCACTGCAAGCCCTGTAGGACATGGTCACGACAATCACTTACTGTGCATTTTTACAGTACCAACACACAAAACATACTGGCATTTTATTTATTTTATTTCATTTAACATTGTTTTATTGTTTGTAAAAGCAAACTCAAATAAATGTTTCTCTGTCAGTAGTAGTAGTAGTAGTGGCTGTAACAACTGATTTGTGCACCATTTATACAGAGCAGGAATGTTCTCTAGTGGCTAGGGTAGGTCCTCCCGTTGAGTCTTCAGTGGTCTTTTCCTGTCATCGCCACTACTATGTGAATTTAAATTTGTGACACTGGGTATTTTCAGACGTTACGAGATCACGCTCAACCACAGTCAATTCCCTATGGTGGGGAATGGTCCCATAACATCTGTTGGGGAACCGGAAGTTCCCCCCAGATGTTAGCCACGCTCAATCCCCGCCGGGAATCACATTCACCACGCGATCGGCTGAACCCGCGAGGCCAGCGCCGGTCGCGTGGTGAATGATATTCCTGGTGGGGATGAAGGGGCCCATCATGTCTGGACAGTGATCACGGCCCGGAATCCCCGCTGGGATTCCAGGCCGTGGTCATTTTGGGCGGGCGCTGCGGCCGCATTGGCCGCGGTGCCCGCCTGTCTCCCCAGAGGGCGGGCAGTGGGGGAGCGTGGGGGGACGGGGCCATGTAGCCGCACATTGCCCGCACGGCCCCGCCCCCTCCTTGATTCCCACCGGGATCCCCCGGCACGTCTGTCGGCCATGCCGGAGTGATCCCGGCGGGGAATCTCAGGTTGGTTCCGTGACGGGGCGAAGCCGCCCCGTCACGCCTGAAAATACTCACTGTGATTTACTTTGTGGATGTGTACAAGGAAATAACCACTCAGCTTCTCAATGTATTCCTTATCTGGTGCTATAAAAGCAATAAGTATTTATATAATGAAATTCTCTACTGAGCTTACAACTCTTAAGTGCAGAAAGCCCCAGCATTTCGTACATCCTGAACAAATTCCCATAGTTCTTCCCCTCTTGTTAAAAAGTGTAAGTTGCCATTAGCTTTTCCCCTAATTTCTATATGTTATTTTACACTGAATGTAAATTTCCATTTTCTAAGATAAAGGTATTGTGCTAGAGAAAGAGTTTTGAATGTGGATTGGTATATCTAAGGCTGCATTCCCATCTGCAGCGGCGGTGGCGGCAGAGGGAGCGGCAAGGGAAGATATGGCAGCATGGAGGAGCCAGCTGACAGGAAAAGAGCCAGTGCGAATGGGGATCTGCCGTAGCTTCTCTCGCGCATGACAGGGTGCAAAATCCTGCCCTGACGTGTGAGAGAAGCTGCAGCAATTCCCCATTCACACCAGCTCTTTTCCTGTCAGCCGGCTCCTCCGCACTGCCTTGTTTTCCCTCGCTACTCCCTCTGCCGCCACCGCAGATGGGAATGTAGCCTGTCTGTCAGTCTTGATCAATGGATATAGATACCAATCCACATTCATAAGCCTTTATTTTTATTATATATATACACATACATATATACATATAAACCCTGCATCCCATTGGTCATGAAATAAATAACCCCAGATGCATACCAGCATCTATATATTTCCTGGAATAATCATTCCTTGAATACCAGTTTCCAAGAACAATAATTCCTTGCAGAAAAAAGAATAATTTGAAACAAAGTGGTAAATATATTTCTTTGATTTCCTACCAATCTTCTGCATGAGAGGTTAGCCATATTGTGGGTAGGTGGCAGTGTTGGTGGGGTGTGAAGCTGGTTCTGTATTTCTTTTTAAGTCAAGTAGGTTGCAATTGTTTGTGTGTGTGTGTGTGTGTGTGTGTGTGTGTGCCTACCTAGATATATAGATATGCATACATTCTGCTCTCCGTGGGAGACATGCTTAGCAGAGCAGAAATTAAAATAACGCTGGCACATTAATTTGAAGGTCATTTTCATATGGATGCCCTCCCCCCTTCGCACACGTATACAGGTGGGGGGGCACCCATGGGAACACCGTGGGGGTGCATCATGCTCCATCCACCTCCATCCATGACCCATGCATGGAGCAATGGGCACCAATGCCCGATGCTCTGCGCGTGGAGATGGGTGGGTGTCCATGGGAACGTACCCCCAAGCACCCACCACCACCTCCCATGCACCCGTACCCACGAGAAAAGGACCGAAGCTATGATGGTGTGCTTCTCGGTATGTAGCTGCCACCTTATCTAAGATTAACATTTTGTTTCACTAGAAAAATGAATTTTCTGTAACAATCCTACTCATTTTTTTTTTCTCTGCCCTAATCATGCATAGATACAATGAAAAAAGGCTGATTAAAAATTGTTCAGAGAGTCGGAAAATTACTCGAACGTTATTGGGATATCATTAGTGTAGTTCCATCTACTTTACATTCTTCATCAGTATGATTTTAGGATGAATGTAAAGAAGCAAAACCAGCATTTTCATGTCTTCACCCAGCTTGCAACTACATCACTGTAAAAACAAACAAACACACCTGTCATCATTCCTAAGGTGTCTTTCCATTAACTTCAATGGTTTTGATTAGGGACTTAGATATTAAACATAGAAATTCAGAAGATTAATTACATGTCTGTTTTGGGGGGAGATTATAGATTTTAGTCCAGGTTTTAGAACCCCCTACATAGCACAGCCCAACACCACGGACACTTTTAAAACTACTGGCAGTGGCATGGAGGGGAACAGTGTCGTGTAGAGAAACTGAAACAGGGAGTGCTTTTGGGGAGGGGGACAGACTGAGTGTAACAAATATCCTGCTCTGACATCCGATGAGGCCTATCAGCTAAGCATAGCAGAATCTGCAGCTGTACTGAAAGCAGAAAAAATCTGGGGGGCACTAAGAGTGTTTTGGGGCTCACATGGACAAATTTAGTGAGATCCTTACGGATTACCAGCCTGCCTGCTTTTCACCATCTGCGGCTGAGGAGGAGGGGGTCTGCTGGTGCTGCCGCTGCTCCAACGTACTCCAATGTCACCTGCGGAGGAAACAGACTGCCATGAGTCCCGGGGGGTGGGGGGGAGCGCAGAAGCTGGTCGTGAGGGCCGGCTAGTCCCCTCCCCCACCCGGAAGCAGCCGGAGCTTTAAAGCCCAGCGGCCAGCGGCTCCTGTAAGACTTCACTTACCTGCCTGCCTGCTTTTCACCATCTGCGGCTGAGGAGGAGGGGGTCTGATGGTGCCACCGCTGCTCCGCTGCCTCAATGTGCGCTGCTGTCACTTGTGAAGGAAACAGACTGCCATGAGTCCTGGGGGGTGGGGGGGAGCACAGAAGCCTGTCGCAAGGGCCAGCTTGTCCCCTCCCCCACCTGGAAGCAGCTGGGGCTTTAAAGCCCAGCAGCCAGTGGCTCCTGCTGGCACTTTGGTGGCGCGGCACTTTGGGGCACTTCGGGCCCACAGGGGGTGGCGGGGGACATTTGGTGAGGTTTTTTTGTTCAGGGCTAGGGAGGTAGGGTGGGGGGTGTAGGAGGGGTGGTTAGAGGG
>QEPC01006601.1:906063-918025 GCA_003113815.1 Sphenodon punctatus | reverse complement strand
TTTCATTTGATTGAGAAGCTTTTTTAAAGAGTTAGGACTTTCTCCTGCACCTACCTCAGAGCTGGAAGCAGCCCGGTCAATTTCAGTTTCCCGGTCAATTTCAGTTTCCCGCTCTCTCCCCCTTGCAGCAGCCATGTTAATATCACTGCTGCAGATTTCTTCTCCCTCCTTTGGGTCTGCGATCAGATTTCTTTGGCAAAAATGCTTGAGGGCGTTTGCCTGGGACAACTTTTGTTGGGGTTTGTTCCTACCTGACATTCTCAGTCAATTGGGGATGATTTCCTTTCTTTTTTTTAAACATAGGTTGGTTTTTAGAGCTGGGGAAAGCGGAGCTGAGGGAACTCTTAGCTGCTAGCTGCAACGCATGCGCAGATCCCCCCAGCATATTGTTTATAACGCTGGCGTGAGGCTGCTAGAGTAGCCTTCGCGTGGCGTTGAACTTGACGTAGGTGCTGGAGAAGACTTCCTGCTGCCGGGACGTGCACTGGAGCTAGTTCGGGTGTGCAGTTATGGGGATGATAGCCATAAGAGATGTTAAAGGGGGAGTCCCCTATGGAGGCATTCAGGGCATCGTGGGCATATTCCGCAAGGGGGAGCCACTTATAACAGTCATCTTGGAGATAATTTATGAAGCAACGCAAGTAATGTTCAAAGTCTTGATTTACCCTTTCTACTTGGTCATTGGCCTGCGGGTGGTATGCCGTAGTAGGACTTAGGCGTACCCGTAGGGCCTTAAAAAATGCTTGCCAAAAGCGGGAAATGAATTGTGGGCCTCTATTGCTGATGATTTCAAGTGGCCATCTGGGGTGATGCATAATGTTGTTAATGAAAAGAAGCATGGTTCATTGCACTGTAGGTAGTCCTTTACAGGCTATGAAATGGGCCATTTTTGTAAAATGGTCCACCACGACACATACCATAATATAGCCCCATGATGGTGGAAGGTCTACGATGAAGTTGATGCCAATCCGTTGCCAGGGTCCCTTAGGTGGAGTAGTAATTTGTAGCAGTCCTTTCGGGGCCTGCCGGGGATGCTTAGTGCACGCACATGTGGTGCACTGGCTTACATATTGTTGAACGTCCTGGGTGAGAGATGGCCACCAAAAGAAGCGCTGGATTAGTTGACACGTTCGGTCACATCCCGGGTGCCTGGCCAAAGGAGCATCATGATAAGCCCATAGAATTTGGGGCCGGCAAGAAGGGGGAACGACTATGCGTCCCTGTCGCCGTAGGAGTCCCTGGTCCACTACACAGATTGGGTTGTTAGATGGTAAGAGTTTTTGTATAGTAGCACATTTTAGTTGTTCTGGGGTGATGAAGGTTGCTGCAAATACTTCAGTGTCAAGAATAGTCCCTTTTGAGGATTTACCTTCATCTTTGGTTTCGTGGTACTGGAAGAGGGCGTCTGCAAGGGTATTGAGTTTTCTGGGGCGGTAGCAAATAGTAAACATAAAACGGGTGAAGAATAATGCCCAGCGCACCTGTCTGGCGTTGTTAATTTGTGCCGTTCACAGAAAGGTTAAATTTTTATGGTCCGTTACCACTGTGACAGGGTGCGAGACCCCTTCTAAATAATGATGCCAGGTTTCAAATGCTGCCTTGATGGCCAGTAGTTCTCGATCAAAAATAGTATAGTTTTGTTCTGCAGGAATAAGTTGCCGAGAGTAATATGCGCAGGGTAATCCTTGACCCCCTTCAGCTTTGGGTTGGGAGAGGACGGCCCCCAGCGCCTTGTTCGAGGCATCTGCTTCCACTTGAAATGGCTTGGTAAAGTCAGGATGCCAGATCAGGGGAGCTTACATAAATGCCTGTTTTAAGTGAAGGAAGCTGTGTTGTTGTTCTGGCCCCATATAAACTCTTGGTTCTTTTTTAATAGGTGCATAAGAGGGGTAGTAAGTTCTGCATAGTGCGGGATATATTGACGGTAATAGTTCACGCTACCTAAAAATCTCTGTAATGACTTCACTGCCTTAGGGGGTGGCCAGTGACGAATAGCGTCACGTTTGTGAGGATCCATCTGAACCCCTGCGGGGGTAATAATAAATCTAAGAAATTCCACTGAGGTGAGGTAAAACGCACATTTCTCCAGTTTACAATAGAGTTTGTGTGTTTGAAGCCATTGAAGAACATGGCTAACATGATTAACATGTTGTTCAAAAGTGGTTGAATAGATCAGTATATCGTCGAGATAGGCAATGACAAATACATCAAGGAGATCGCAAAAAATGACATTTATAAAATGCTGAAAGGCGGCAGGAGCATTGGCTAGTCCGAACGGCATTACTAGGTACTCAAAGTGCCCATAGCGTGTGCGAAAAGCCGTCTTCCACTCATCTCCCTGCCGGACTCACAGGAGCTTGTAGGCTCCCCAGAGGTCAAGCTTCGTGAACATATGGGCCCCTTGCAAATGATTTAACAGTTCGGGGATAAGGGGTAGAGGGTATCGGTTTTTAATAGTTACACTGTTTAACCCTTGGTAGTCAATGCGCGGGCGAAGACCCCCATCTTCCTTTGGGACAAAGAATATCAGAGCCTCGGCTGGGGTACAGGAGTGGCGAATGAAGCCGTTCCATAAAGCCTCATCTAAGTACAGATGGAGGGTTTCAAGTTCGGGCGTGGAGAGGGCGTAGATGTGCCCAAATGGGGGTTTGGCTCCGGGCTTAAGGTCAATCGGGCAATCATACGGCCGATGTGGTGGGAGGGTCAAGGCGGCCTGTTTACTGAACACCTCTTGATAGGCCCGGTTTTCCGCAGGAGGCCGGTGAGGTCTGTACCGGGAGGTGTCGGCAGGGTGGCTTCCAGTTGCTGTTTCGGAGGGGTCTGTAGGCACTGAAGATGGCAGTACTCGAAGTCCAGTAGTATTTGTTTCCGAGTCCAGTTTACCCGAGGGTTGTGTTGTTGTAACCAGGGAAAACCCAAGACCACAGGAAACATGGGGGTGCACCCTATGTCGAAAACCAAGGCTTCCCGGTGGTTTCCCATTGTGCACTGGAGAGGACGGGTCTGGGTGGCAATGGGTCCGGAGACCAGGGGAGACCCATCTATGGTGTGCACCGGTTCTGGTAGGGGTTTTGCTTCAGTAGGAAGCCTATGTGAGGTCACCAAGGTGATGTCCATGAAATTGCTAGATGCCCCTGAGTCAATCAAGGCTCACATGACGAAGGACCGACAGGACGAGGCCAAAATAGTCAAGGGCACACGGAGGTGGGTGCCCGGCATAAGGACCGCCAGGGGCTTAGGGTCTATGGCCGGGGTGCCCCCTGCACACCTCGACCAGAGGAGTTTTCCGGCAGTTGGGGCATTGCAGCTAAGACCGAGAAGGCCTGAATGAAATGGGTCAGATCGCCACAATAAAAACAGGCATGAGATCTCCGTCTCCGTTCCCTTTCTTCTTGGGAAAGAGGCCCACGTGCTGCTCCTAGTTGCATCGGCTCTACTTCTCCAGTCTTGGGGGTATCTCCGCCAAAGTTGGCTTGGAATGGAGGACGAGGTNAATGAAAAGAAGCATGGTTCATTGCACTGTAGGTAGTCCTTTACAGGCTATGAAATGGGCCATTTTTGTAAAATGGTCCACCACGACACATACCATAATATAGCCCCATGATGGTGGAAGGTCTACGATGAAGTTGATGCCAATCCGTTGCCAGGGTCCCTTAGGTGGAGTAGTAATTTGTAGCAGTCCTTGCGGGGCCTGCCGGGGATGCTTAGTGCACGCACATGTGGTGCACTGGCTTACATATTGTTGAACGTCCTGGGTGAGAGATGGCCACCAAAAGAAGCGCTGGATTAGTTGACACGTTCGGTCACATCCCGGGTGCCTGGCCAAAGGAGCATCATGATAAGCCCATAGAATTTGGGGCCGGCAAGAAGGGGGAACGACTATGCGTCCCTGTCGCCGTAGGAGTCCCTGGTCCACTACACAGATTGGGTTGTTAGATGGTAAGAGTTTTTGTATAGTAGCACATTTTAGTTGTTCTGGGGTGATGAAGGTTGCTGCAAATACTTCAGTGTCAAGAATAGTCCCTTTTGAGGATTTACCTTCATCTTTGGTTTCGTGGTACTGGAAGAGGGCGTCTGCAAGGGTATTGAGTTTTCTGGGGCGGTAGCAAATAGTAAACATAAAACGGGTGAAGAATAATGCCCAGCGCACCTGTCTGGCGTTGTTAATTTGTGCCGTTCACAGAAAGGTTAAATTTTTATGGTCCGTTACCACTGTGACAGGGTGCGAGACCCCTTCTAAATAATGATGCCAGGTTTCAAATGCTGCCTTGATGGCCAGTAGTTCTCGATCAAAAATAGTATAGTTTTGTTCTGCAGGAATAAGTTGCCGAGAGTAATATGCGCAGGGTAATCCTTGACCCCCTTCAGCTTTGGGTTGGGAGAGGACGGCCCCCAGCGCCTTGTTCGAGGCATCTGCTTCCACTTGAAATGGCTTGGTAAAGTCAGGATGCCAGATCAGGGGAGCTTACATAAATGCCTGTTTTAAGTGAAGGAAGCTGTGTTGTTGTTCTGGCCCCATATAAACTCTTGGTTCTTTTTTAATAGGTGCATAAGAGGGGTAGTAAGTTCTGCATAGTGCGGGATATATTGACGGTAATAGTTCACGCTACCTAAAAATCTCTGTAATGACTTCACTGCCTTAGGGGGTGGCCAGTGACGAATAGCGTCACGTTTGTGAGGATCCATCTGAACCCCTGCGGGGGTAATAATAAATCCAAGAAATTCCACTGAGGTGAGGTAAAACGCACATTTCTCCAGTTTACAATAGAGTTTGTGTGTTTGAAGCCATTGAAGAACATGGCTAACATGATTAACATGTTGTTCAAAAGTGGTTGAATAGATCAGTATATCGTCGAGATAGGCAATGACAAATACATCAAGGAGATCGCAAAAAATGACATTTATAAAATGCTGAAAGGCGGCAGGAGCATTGGCTAGTCCGAACGGCATTACTAGGTACTCAAAGTGCCCATAGCGTGTGCGAAAAGCCGTCTTCCACTCATCTCCCTGCCGGACTCACAGGAGCTTGTAGGCTCCCCAGAGGTCAAGCTTCGTGAACATATGGGCCCCTTGCAAATGATTTAACAGTTCGGGGATAAGGGGTAGAGGGTATCGGTTTTTAATAGTTACACTGTTTAACCCTTGGTAGTCAATGCGCGGGCGAAGACCCCCATCTTCCTTTGGGACAAAGAATATCAGAGCCTCGGCTGGGGTACAGGAGTGGCGAATGAAGCCGTTCCATAAAGCCTCATCTAAGTACAGATGGAGGGTTTCAAGTTCGGGCGTGGAGAGGGCGTAGATGTGCCCAAATGGGGGTTTGGCTCCGGGCTTAAGGTCAATCGGGCAATCATACGGCCGATGTGGTGGGAGGGTCAAGGCGGCCTGTTTACTGAACACCTCTTGATAGGCCCGGTTTTCCGCAGGAGGCCGGTGAGGTCTGTACCGGGAGGTGTCGGCAGGGTGGCTTCCAGTTGCTGTTTCGGAGGGGTCTGTAGGCACTGAAGATGGCAGTACTCGAAGTCCAGTAGTATTTGTTTCCGAGTCCAGTTTACCCGAGGGTTGTGTTGTTGTAACCAGGGAAAACCCAAGACCACAGGAAACATGGGGGTGCACCCTATGTCGAAAACCAAGGCTTCCCGGTGGTTTCCCATTGTGCACTGGAGAGGACGGGTCTGGGTGGCAATGGGTCCGGAGACCAGGGGAGACCCATCTATGGTGTGCACCGGTTCTGGTAGGGGTTTTGCTTCAGTAGGAAGCCTATGTGAGGTCACCAAGGTGATGTCCATGAAATTGCTAGATGCCCCTGAGTCAATCAAGGCTCACATGACGAAGGACCGACAGGACGAGGCCAAAATAGTCAAGGGCACACGGAGGTGGGTGCCCGGCATAAGGACCGCCAGGGGCTTAGGGTCTATGGCCGGGGTGACCCCTGCACACCTCGACCAGAGGAGTTTTCCGGCAGTTGGGGCATTGCAGCTAAGACCGAGAAGGCCTGAATGAAATGGGTCAGATCGCCACAATAAAAACAGGCATGAGATCTCCTTCTCCGTTCCCTTTCTTCTTGGGAAAGAGGCCCACTTGCTGCTCCTAGTTGCATCGGCTCTACTTCTCCAGTCTTGGGGGTATCTCCGCCAAAGTTGGCTTGGAATGGAGGACGAGGTACGAACGTACAGGTTCCCTGACGGCGTTCCTGTCGCCACTCTGCCAACCGTTCCTCGATCTGCAGGACTAAGGTTGCTAGTTTTCCCCAGGTGTCAGGTAGGGCGGTAAAAGCCAGTTGGTCCTTCAGCTCTTTGTGGAGCCCCCTTCGGTATGGAACCGTGAGTACATCTTCAGGCCAGTGTAGCTCGAGGGACAATTGCTGGAAGCAGGTGGAATACGCTAAAACCCCGCTCTTACCTTGTTTTACTGACATGATCTGTGTCTGGGCGTCTTGAGCCTGATGGGGGTGGTCAAAAAGACTAGTAAATTCACGAAGGAAGTCAAGATAATTGGTCAACAGTGGGCTCTTGTCTTTTAATAGCAAAGTAGCCCAGTCTAGGGCAATTCCTCCTAAATTGCCAATAACGAAGGCTACTTTTAAGTCATCAGTGGGATATGTGGCGGGCTGCACTGTAAAGGTCAGGTCACAGAGAGCTATAAATCCCTGGAAAGCCCTACGGTCTCCCAGAAACTTCTCAATCTTGGGGCCTTTTGGCTCTCAAGGTAGGGCAGCCGCCACTCCTCGGGGTTCTGGATCAGGTGGTGATGCCACCAGAGGGGCCGCGACCACCACGGGGCTGCGGCCATGGGGGCAGTCTTTATGGCCATTTCCAGTTCAGCCTGTTTGGCCTTGACATCCTGCATTTCCATGGCCAGGGACTGTACTGCCCGTACCAGCTCTGTGAGCTGGCTGGCCACATCCATAACTGAAAAAAGGGGTCCCTTCTCTAAGGAGAAGGCTAAGGTGCTGGTGATACTGTCACAGGGGAAGGGGGCAAACTGGTATGGGAACACAATTGCACCAATATCAAACGCCCGCAGACACTCAAGTGCACTCTCCTGGAGGGAAAGACTCAGCACGGCACCCCGGGGTTGCGGGGGGGGGGGGGGGGTTACAAAGTGCCCATCAGGATAGCAGTGTGGCCCTTGAAATCCATGAGGGATTAGGCCTGCATCATCATAGGGCGCCGGGTTGCCTGTGCTGGACCACTCCGTCTGTCCCACCACCCACCTGACACACACCTCAGTCACCTTGGGGGGAAGGAGAGTTGGTGCCAGATGTGGGGGGCCACAGGGGAAGGGATACAGGTTCAAAGAGGAAGTTTAGGGGGTTACAAAGTGCCCATCAGGATAGCAGTGTGGCCCTTGAAATCCATGAGGGATTAGGCCTGCATCATCATAGGGCGCCGGGTTGCCTGTGCTGGACCACTCCGTCTGTCCCACCACCCACCTGACACACACCTCAGTCACCTTGGGGGGAAGGAGAGTTGGTGCCAGATGTGGGGGGCCACAGGGGAAGGGATACAGGTTCAAAGAGGAAGTTTAGGGGGATGCACGCACTCAGACAGGATGGGAGGAGGAGACCCCCAGGAGGGGGAAGGCTGAGTCACACCCCTCGCTGCTCACTCTGTGCAGAACCCAATCACCCACAAGGAATTTAGGTATGGGGGGAAGGGCAGATAAACACTCATGCACGCTGTCACTCGCACACCCGAAGCACTCCGCACAGCCATTCAGGGAAGGGAAGGGGGGACCAGGAACAAACTCGCCAGGATTTGGGGCTCAGAAATCAAAGTGTCTCGCTTGCTTGCTCTCTCTCTCTCTCTCTCTCTCTCTCTCTCTCTCTCTCTCTCTCTCAGGGTCCAGTTTCAGCAGATCACTGGCTCTGTGTGCCTCACAGCGCCGGCTTAAGAGGGAGAAACCACATCCCCAGTACGTGCCTGGAGGCGTGCTGAACGTCGGCACGCTGGCGGCCCCACCTCTTCCCTTGCGCTGCGTTGAGGGGCAGTGCCAGCAGTCTTTGTTGTTGCTGTTGCCCCACAATGGCCATATCAAGATCTCTGTTGGCAAGGGAATTCGGTGGCATCGCTGCAGGGCCTGATTCCTGGGGCGTACCATCGGGAGCCTTCTTTTGGGGAGGCAGGTGATGCCGCGGGGGCCTGGGGCAGCCTCTGATAACGCATAGTTTTGATTATTTTTCCCTACGTGCATCACTTTACACTTGTCCACATTAAGGGTATTTTCAGATGTTACGTTACCACACTCAACCACGGTAAATCCCCCGTGGTGGTGGATTGTCCCATAACTTCTGGTTGCTCACCGCCAGAACCACCGGCAGTGAGCAAAATTACCACGCTTTCGAGGATGGTCTGGGCACCATCCCCGAAAGTGTGGTTAATTGAACCACGACCTGGAATCAGCGGACGGCTGGGGGAGCGTGTTGGATGTGACATTTTGATTCCAGCGGGGAATCAAAAGGTGATTCTGTGACGGGGCCAATAGGTGCCCCGTCACATCTAAAATCACCCTATATCTCTATATACCCTATATTTGCCATTTAGATGCCCAGGCACCCACTGTTGTAAGATCCCGTTGCAGTTCCTCACAGTCCTCTCGTGTTTTAACTACCTCAAATAACTTGATGTCATCTGCAAATTTGATCACTCTTAACACCCCTTTCTAAATCATTAATGAATATATTAAACAGCACCGGTTCCAATACCCATCCCTGAGGCACACCACTTTTTACATCTCTCCATTGTGAAAACTGATCATTTAGTCCTACCCTTTGCTTTCTACCTTTTAACCAGTTTCTGATCCATAGTAAGTCACTACCTCCTATTCCCTGACTTTTTACTTTTCTCAAGAGTCTCTCATGAGGGAGCTTATCAAATGCTTTCTGGAAATCCAGGTAGACTATATCTACTGGGTCTCCCTTGTCCACATGCTTATTTACACCCTCAAAAAATGCCAACAGTTTAGTGAGGCATTACTTACCGTTACTAAATCCGTGTTGACTCTTCCCCATTAAGCCATGTTTGTCAACATGTCCTGTAATTCTGTCCTTAATTATGCTGAAGGGGCTGGAATACAAGACCAATTCTCTTTTCCCCAATCCCACTGTGTGGGTGAGGGGATGGTCCTTGTCCCCACTCACCTTATAAGGAATGAGGCATCTAGCCAGGGAGCGCTATCTGTGGCCACTTGGAACTGAAGGGTTAACCCACGAAGGGCTGGGGAGGCTAAGATAATTTTTGAAGTGTGGGCTATTGCCCAATCCAGGGCTTCTTGGTGTGCTGGTGGTTTCCATGCGGCTATGTTCCGAGCCTATATAGAGGGGACCTAGAGTTGGTACCTGAGAGTGGGGGTGCGGGGTTGGTATGAACACATACCCACCCACCCTTGAACTGGCACTGTAGGCTTCACTGGTTGCCTCAAAACTGAGAAGCCAGTTAGGAATTATTCCCCTTGTGGGATATATTGGCTGGTTGCTGTTGAGGAGGGTTGCTCCTTCCCTGCAGTACCATCACCTACAACTTCCAGTTTGTGCAATTGTTGGGTACATTCAAGCCCACCAAGTTAGTCATGTCACAACTCGGTGGTTGAGTACAAAGCAATTGGTTAAATGGATTATAGTGGAATAGGATGGTAAATGGCAGGTATCTCCATAATTGGTAAGGGGAGATATTTGCCACTGAGGGGACTTATGACCCACAGCTTGACCTGAACCCTAGGTGGTTATGGGTGCAGTGTCGCTATGCAGGACATCAGCTGTCTCTAGCAGGTGCCAGCCTTGGACTCCTCCCTCAGAACCCCATTTTTAATGAGAGCCCAATGGTTTGGAAGGTGCTATGAGGCAGGGGGAGGAAACTGCTTGTAGTTAACGATAAGTACTGGACCAGGAAGGTGTGTTGCTCAGTTTACCCAGACTGAGTTACTGTTACGCTTTGTGGCCTTTGCACACTATTTTGTGTATGTTGCCTTATTCTATTATGCAGAGACAATGAGGGGACGTTGCAGGGACTATGAAGGAGGAGAAGAAGAGACAGAATGGGACACAATATGTTTCAAATATGTAAAAGACTGTTATAAGCAAAATGTCAGATGCAGGACAATACTCCACCACTGAAGAAAAAAGTAAAACACAAACTGGGGCCGATTGTAAACTCCTGCCCACGTGGCTTGCATGCATACATTGCACACAGCTTATGTGCAGCTCATGTGCTTGCCATAGTCCCTATAGCAGAGATCCATGAAGGGTTGCACATGGAGGTGTGTGCATGCTGTGTGCACACAGGGATTAGGATCAGCCCCACGGCCTTTAATTGTGGAGTACTGTCCTGTGAGCAGTTCTCTGTGGCCACTGAGAATTGGATTAGATGTAATGTGCTTGAATTAAAAAACAGAAAATATTACAAAGAATAACAGGTGTCCCAATCCCCTCTAAGTCACAAGACTGGCCAATCAGCATCACTTCAGTCTTGTCAGAATTCATCCTTCATTGCTTACCCTCATCCAGTCGCTGACAGCAGCCAGACATTGAGTAAGCACCAAGACTGTGGGAACTGGATTGGATGAAAAAGAGAGGTAGAGTGTCATCAGCATATTTAATTAAATTAATTAATTTATTTATAAATTCACTTGTATCCTGCCCATCTCGCCAAACGGTGACCTGTGGTGGCTCACAATATAAAACAACAATTTTAAAATCCATAAATATATAGAACAGACTATTCAACAAAATCCAGGTCTGCACAAACCAAATTTCTGCACCCCCACCTAACCCATTACTCCCACCCCAACCATCCCCCCTGTCAAACACCTGGTGGAAAAGCCAGGTCTTATATCGCTGGCAGAAAGTAAGAAGACATTTTGATGACATCACATACCAAACCTCTAAATGACCTTGCCCAGTGGCCTCAGATACACATTGAACAAGAGGGGAGACAGATTAGAACCTGCGGGATACTTCACAGGAGGTCCTGAGGGGACAGCGAGTAATCTCCCATCACCATGCACTGGGACCTCTCTGATAGGAAGGAGCAGAACCAGTCAAGAACGCTCCCACACCCCCCCCCCATGCCCTGCAGTCATGTTAACCACACCCCATTATCAATTGTATCAAAGGCTGCTGAAAGATCTAACAAGTTTAACAAGGTAGAATTCCCCTTGTCTATTTCAAGACACAGATCATTGAGCAAAGCCACAAGTACCTTCTTCGTGCCATACCCAAGACAAAAACCTGGAATCCGATAGCATTGAGATGAGCCTGGAGCTGTTGGGCAACCACCTGTTCAATAACCTTCCCTAAAAAGGGAAGATTAGAGACAGGCCAATAGCTGGTTGGGGAGCAGAGGCAGCTGGCCACCCAGGACGTTTGGGGCAGAGGCCCCCCAAGCGTTGCTGAGGGCCAGCTGCTGCTGCTTGCTTTAAAGAAAAAAAAAAAAGCCCCACTGGCTGCTGCTGCAGCTTCTGACAGCGCTGCAGGCAGCAGCCTCTGACTTTGCTTCAGAGGCTGCTCTGGCCCGGGCGGAGCAGCCTCTGAAGCAAAGTCAGAGGCTGCTGCGGCTGCAGCGCTCTCAGAAGCTCCAGCGCTGTCAGTTTTTCTCCTGAGGAGTGGGTCCAACAAGGGACAAAAAAGGCTAAGCCCAAACCGCGTTTTCTATGTAAAATGCGATTTGGGCACTGAGCTCCTCAGTCCGGAGCACGTATAGGACATGCTGTGGAGGGAGGGGCTAAACTTTTCATTGAGCCCTATGGGCGCAATGAATGCTCTCGCCAGGGCGTTTGCTGAAACAGCCCTGGCGAGATTGGATTCCTAGGGTCGGGGGACTGAAGCAGGGAGCAGCGTGCATGCACGCTACTCCCTGCGTCACATGCTCAACATGGCTGCCGGTGTGCTGTTGGAGAGCTCAGCTCTCCAACATTATGCTGCCAGCCCAGCTGTTTCCCTGCTGCTGCCCCTTGCCTCTCCCCCCCC
>QEPC01006601.1:879165-905317 GCA_003113815.1 Sphenodon punctatus | reverse complement strand
CACACACACACACACGCAGCAGAGGGCAAAAATACTCCTTCAGAAGGGACTTCTGAAGCAGGGATTGGGGTCCCTCCAACATACATGCAGCAAGTCCCTTCTTTCTGAAGCAGCGTTCTTAACCTCTGCTGTGTGTGTGTGTGTCTTTGCTAAAACTGCTTGTAAGTGAGGTTTAAGGTTGTCTGGCTGCTTTTGCCTAACCTAACTGAAATTGCTTGATTAAGTAATGTAATGTCCATCCAACATTAATCCTTGGAACTCCTTGCTGCTGGGTTATGCAACCTACCATTGCCCTGGCTCCGCCTACCATTGCCATGGCTCTGCCCATCATTGCCCTTACTGCTCCTCCAACCTCAACACCCACCAACCACCCCTGTTGGGGAGTCAGCATCCAAACATTGTTTCTTAAGTAGGGGCTGGACCACTGCTGCTTTAAGGGCATCCAACACCCTCCCCTCCCATATGGAGGTATTGACAACCCCAGCCAACAATGACCCCAATGTCTCCTGACTGACTTTCACCAGCCAGAACAGGCAAGGATCTAATTCACAACTGGTTGCCTTCATCACCTCAGACACCTCCTTCACATCAGTTGGTGATACCAGTTGAAACTGATTCAGACAAACAGGACAAGACTGAGCTTCCATAACCCCAAACTCTGACTGCAGTTGAAATGGCAGCACACAAGTCATGGTGAATACAAGCAATTTTGTCGGCAAAGTAATTAATACTAATGTCATTAGAGGACTCCATGTTCTGGCAGAGACAGACGGTGTTAACCAGGCCCCTCACCACCTGGAACAGCTCTGCTGGACAAAAATTTGCAGACACTATGGGTGATTTCAGACATTACGGGCGCCCGAATCACCACAGTGGATTCTCAGTGGTGGCGACCCGTCTAACTCCCCTGTGGTCAAGAAAGGCCCCAAACAGACGTGACGGGAGTGGGACCATGGCAGGGAATCGGACCGGCAGGGCATTGGACTGGCAGACCACAGCCTGGGGCAGCACAACAGACATTACGCCAATCCCGGGCTGTGGTCAAAACACCCTGAAGGCACCGGGGAGGGGTGGGACACAGACATGACTGGCTGAGAACAAACAAAGCCAAAAGCGCCTACAGGGAACGCCCACACAAGGGAATGGGAAGGGAGGGGGAAGAACTGCCAAGGCAGCACACACAACAGGCACAGGGAAAACGAGGGCACAGTGGAACACACAGCACAAACACAGGCCCAGGCACACACACACCCACACGGGAAAGGAAGGGAAGGGGGGTGGGGACAGGGGAGAGGGGGGAACCAGCCCAGGGGCCAGGACAGGACAAGGGGAACGGCATTCAGACCCCCACAACAGCACAGCCTGCACGGGCACCCCCACAGCTACACAGGCAGTCCTGGAATGGGGGGACCTTGCAGGGGCACAGCACAGGCACAGGGTGAGGCCAGAACAGTCCAGGCGGCTGGCAGGGAGCCCATGTGGCAGCTAGGGTGTGATGGATGGGATGGAGGCAAGCCAGGGCCAAAAAGCGGAGCAGCCGGTCCACAAGCCAGCCCCCCCCCAGAGGTGCAGTCCAGGGGCCCCAGCACCCCACAGTCACAGAGGCACTGAAGGGGGGCGGGGGTGGCACGGGCACAGGAGGGAGCGAAGCTGGACCAGGAAGGACAGCATTACCCTGGGCGCCAGGATCCACTGCAGCGTTCAGGAAACAGCCACAGGAGAAGGAAACCACGGAGGGAAACATCAGTCATGGAGGCAAGCAGGGGGGCCTGCAGAGGGGGCTCAGAGGCACAGGCAGGGGCAGCAGGCCCCCAGGCATCAGCCAGCACAGCACCGAGCCAGGGACATCATGGAGGGAGCAGGCAGCGACCCACGGGAGTGGAGCGGAGGCAGAGGATCACAGCTAGGCCAGCATCCAGGACCTGGAAGGCACAGGGGGCCTCACAGCCAGCTGCATGGGGCCATGAAGGGGCTCAGAAATGGGGGGCCCACCAGGTGCACGAAGTGGGGCCACTGAAGCATGCCCNTGGGGGGCCCACCAGGTGCACGAAGTGGGGCCACTGAAGCATGCCCTGATGGTACCCCAGCGCAGACATGTGGTGGGTGACCAGGTAGTATGCCTCTAAGGGATCCTGAGCGGCAAGCTCCACCTGCACATCGAACTGGGACCACACACCGGCCAGAGCCAGCACCTCTGCCTCAGAGGGCTCCGACAAGTCATAGTCAGTAGGTGGGGGCCACGGAAGGTGACCAACCTCCAACAGGAGGAGATAGATTGCTCCACGGGACCGCTGGTAACCCCGGGCCCCTTGAACACAGCCAAAGAAGGACACAGCCAAGGCAGGGGCCCCTTCTGCCAGACAGACCATGTAGGAAGCCAGGCTGCTCACAGAGAGGGCGGACATGGTCTCCGCCACCAACCACTCCACATGTGAGCACCTGATCTCCGGAATGCACCCATTGGGAAAGGGACGCAGGCCTAGCATCTCTGCATGCAGTCGGCAATTGCGGGTGCTCACCACATAGCTATAGTACCGCAGCCCAGAGCTCATACTCTCATAGGCACCTGTGAGGCTGTCCGGGCAGCTCAAAAGCAATTGCACAGTTGAGGAATGCCACAGGTCACACAGGGCCATAGTCTCGCGGAAGGTCCAGCTATGGGCGGCCCCTGGGGTGCTGCAGCCCGGGAGCCCTGGGAAAGAGCGGCCAGCCATGGTCCAGCTAGTGGCGGATACTACCTGCAAGGAAAGGAGGGCCCCTCAATCCCTGGAAGGACGGGAGGGGAAGCAGGGGAGCTCCAAGGCCAAGCGATAAGGGCACAGACCACAACATTGTACGGCTACAAAGTGAGGCATGGGGTGCGGACCCAGTCCAGCTGCTGGGACAGAGCACACAGACAGAACAGCCTACACACTAAGCGGGGCCCTGAGGACAGCCGGCAGCCGACACCGAGAGGTGGGAGGTGATGACAGCAGGAATGCTGCTGCTGCCCGCACGCCATGGCAGGACCATGCGCCATGCCCCCTGCAGGGAAGGCATGTGCGCGCAGTGGGCTGGCCATGGCCTCCCCACCCCGCTTGCCCTGCAGGAGCCGGGCCTGCCAGTCGGGGGGCCATCCAGACCAACCCGGGGCCCCGAGCCCCAGTTGGCAGGGTGTGACCAGGGGATGGGGCAACACAGGTCCCAACCTACAACAGGTGCGGCCCCAACCCACCCGGGGCACCAGTCATCATGGAGCTAGCCAGTTGGGTGTCTGCAGGATGCACCTAGTCGTGTGCACGGAGTGGTACCGCTCGCACACAGACCTCCTGCGTAGCCAGCCTGGCCACCCGGATGTGGGTGTGCATGGCCAGGAGTGCTGCCAGAGCCCGGAGAGCCCACCATTGGTGCAGGCACTCCCTGGCATGCCTCACGGCCCAGCAGGTTTCTGGGGTGGCCCGACACACCCTCCTCCATGCCCGGGGGTGGGCTGCTTTGCTCCACGAGGCGGCCAGGTGGCTCCAGTGGCGGAGGGAGACCATGCACGTGCTGCCCTACTCGCAATGCCCATTGACCGGTGAGTATGGGTCACGGAGTGGGCACAGGGGTGGTGGGCCAAGGCACTGGCTCAGTGGGACGAGGCCACCTGGAGAGCGCACTTTCGGATGGACATGCATGTCCTCCTGTGACTCGCAGAGCTGTTAACGCCCTGGCTGGAGCAGCAGGCCACCCCCATGTGGGCCCCCATACCCATGGTCCAGCGGGTGGCCATTGGGGTCTGGGTCCTTGCAACACCCGACTCCTGCCACTCCGTCTTACAGCACTTCGGCGTTGGGGTCAGCACCATTGCCGGGATCCTGCAGGATGTCTGCGAGGTGGTGGAGGGCGAGCTCCTGGACCGAGTGATCCAGATGGTGGACCAGGGGGCCGTGATGGCTGGCTTCATGGCTGCGGGATTCCCCAACTGCATGGGCACCATGGACGGCACCCACATAGAGATCCTCCACCCATCTGCTGGGGAGGCCTCAGAATATGTTAATCGACACAGGTACCACTCCCTGCAGCTGCAGGCAGTCGTGGACCACCGGGGTCGGTTCATAGCCATTTACACGGGCCACTCTGGTCACAGCCACAATGCCCGGATCATGACCATCTCACCCTTCTATGCCCAGATGTACCGCGGATAATTCGCTGACATGGCGATGACCCGGATCGAGGGGGTGATGATGCCCCCTGAATCCTGGGGGACCCAGCCTACCCATTTACCCGCTGGCTGAGGAAGGCGTACCTGGTCACCCGGAACCCTGTGGAGGTGCTCTTCAATTCTTGCCTGTGTGCAAGCCGGACTGTGGTTGAGAGGGCCTTCGGGGCTCTCAAGCAGCACTGGAGGAGCCTCACATGATGCCTGGACTACACGGTGGAGACCTTTTTCCTTGTGATTAGAGCCTGCTGTGTGCTGCACAACGTGTGCGAGACCGAGGGGGCCGCCCTCGACTACCCTGTGCCCTGGCGGCCTCCCGGCCCTGTGCCTCTCTATGTGAATGCAGAGAACCCTGTGGGAGTACCAATACGCAAAGCACATCCGGGCCACCCTGGTGAGGCAGATCAGCCAGGAGGCCAAGGGCTGAGGCCGCACACTCCCCTCTACCACTTTGGGGTTCCCAGCAGCATTCTGGCTGTGCCCCTACACACCTATGTGCCCCCGGCCCTGCGAACAGACACACAGAGGCGACTGTGGTGCCCATGCATTTATTGTTTCACCCTTCTACAAGTGCTCTCACCACCTCACCCATGTCCCACCTCCCAGTGGTTCCCCCTCCCTCAGGCCGCCCTCCCCCCCAACTCAGGGGCCTCCCTTGGGGCCACCCAAAGGGCACCGTGGAGCTCTGGGAGCTTCCCTCCCCCTGCTGTCCGTGTCCCCAACAGTGTCCTGGGAGGCCTCGGTGTCCTGAGGGTTGGGCAGTGGTGGGAGGGCGGGTGGGCACAGGGATGGAGGGGCCCACCTGGCGAGAAGCTCCCTCCAGAGGCCTACAGGGACTGGTAGGCAGAAGCGTGACCCCAGCAAGCGTGCCGGTGGCTGGGGCGGTGGCAGAGGCTGTGCTCTCAGCGCTCCCGTCTCCGTTCGAGGTGCACCTCCGCCTGCAGCCTCCAGTCCCTGACCTCTGCTTGCTGCATGGCCCTTTCAGTGGCCGCCTCCATGCGGTCAATGGCCTCGATCATCCGCTCGCCCTGCTCTGTGGTGGAGCAGATTATGTCCTCCACCTGCTCCTCCCTGCAGCACTGTACCCATGCCCGGTGGTCCCTCATCCATTGGGCTGGGGGCACAGGACCGCCTTGATGGTCCCTGGCAGGTTGCCCTGTTGTGGTGCATGGTAGGGGATGGTTAGCCGCCCTAGTTGCCCTCCCCCCCTCCTGTGCTGAGGCAAGGGGGCCCTAGGCCCCCCTTGTGAGGGTGGCTGGTTCCCTCCCCCGGCTGCCCCCTGCAGCTGTCCCCACCCCAGGGTCCAGTTCCCTCACCCTGGCTCCCCGGGTTTCCCCCCCCTCATCGTGTTGCCGCACCTGGGACCTCTGACTGCTCCTGGGGCTGCTCGCTGCCATCTCCCTCACCAGGCTGTCTCAGGTGCCGGGGCGTGCCATGACCTGTGCAGGAATGGTGGGTGGGGGTTGGTGGACCGTGGCCCCCGGCTGCCCCCAGGCCCCGTTTTCAGGGTCCAGGGTGTAGGGAGGTTTCTGGGGGTGGGCCCGTGGCCTGTGTGCCCCCTTCCCCCCTCAGGCCTGTCCCCCCAGTCTGTGTCCCATCCCACTCACCAGCTTACCCTCTATGTCAGTCTCGGAGCCCTCCGAGGCCGGCCCCTTGGAGGCTGGCCCCTCGGTGTGGCTGAGGTCCCCCTGCATCCACTGGTTGATAGTGACCAGTATGCCGGCCTCGGATCCTTCTGCTACGGGCATTGGCTGGTGGCTCTTGGCGCTGGTGCATGAGGGGGGCCTGCTGGTCCTGGGGCGTTCTGCTTGGGGGTCGGGGCTTCTGGAGCCAGTGTCTTCGATGGGGGTGGCGAGGGGAAGGGGTACCTTGGCCCATTCCCTACCCTGGACCACGGCGCTCCCCACAAGGTGCGGGGTGACTATGAACCCCTTCATGTGAAGGATGCGGTCCAGGGCATCATAGTAGGGGGTGGTCCGGGCTCCATGCCCAGAGTGCCTGTTATCTTTAATGGCCTTGTACCCCCTATTGATCTCCTTGGCCTTCGACTGGCACTGGGCCACTGTCCTGTGATGCCCTGCCACCTCCATTTCCTGCACAATCTCCTTGAAAACGTGTTCATTCCGCTGTTTGACCACCAGTTCCAGCTAGTGCTCCAGGGTCCCCCAGATCCGGATAAAGTCTTGGAATTCCCTGTGTTCCCATTGCCCCCCCCTCGGTGGTACGGCTGTCTCCCGTGGGCACCCTCCGGGTCACGGTCTTCCCCCTACTCCTACGCCTGCTCTCCAGCTCTCTCCTCCAGGGTCTCGGGCTCCCAGGCCCATTTCCATGTCTGCAGGTCGTGGGGTGGTGTTGGTGTTGGTTACCAGGTTGCCACAGCCCCGCTTCCCTCCCCATTTCCCCCCACCCATCGGCCCGCCCACCCGCCTTGGTGCCCCTGTGCTGCTGCCTCCCCCTTTTGGTCCCCTTACCCGTTTCCGCGGTGCCTCATCCCCCGGGCCGGCTGCAGGCACTGGGCCGGCCTGTCCTGGCTGCTGCTGTCCCTCCACCACCTCCAAGTGCAGCATGACCACCTCCTCCTTTGCCTGTGCCTCCTCCACCTCCTCCCTTGCTCTCTCGCTCTCCTCTCCCTTCTGCCTCGCTCCATCCCGCCACATCCCCCTGCTGCTGTGTGCCCTTTAAATCTCGGTCCCCAGCCTGTGTTGTTACTGGTTGCCTGGCAGCGATGCTGCGTGCTTTGTCCCCGGCTGAGAATTGTTTTGATTGATTCCGGCCGGTAGTTGACATTCAGACATTACTTTTTGTTGTTTCCTGGTGGGAATCGCTTTGACCATGCTTTCGGAGATGGTCCAGGCCGGAGGTCCGGAAGGGTGGTTACTTTTGACCCCTGGTGGGGATTGACTGTGGTGAACATCTGGCACCCACGTAACAGAGGTTCAGGGTGCTTTGGCCCCGCTGCGGGATTTAGTGTGGTTCACTGTGATCTTGTAACGTTTGAAAATGCCCTATGAGAGCAGAGAAGAAAGTTTCCTTTGCCACCATCATATCCATGGCATAGTCCCTCAAAAATGATCTATGCCACAATCGGTCAGCTTCACCAGAAGTCTAGCGCTACCTGCACTCTAACCACCTATCCTCCCACTTCAACTGCCTCAGGTCCTCCGTATACTAGGGAGACCTGTGCTGACGAAGTGGTGGAGCAGATGTCTGGGCGTAACTATGTCGAAGGCCATGGTCAGAATGTCATGTCACATGGCGATCAGGTTATCGACAGAGCAGCCAACAAGGTCAGTGGGTATATCCCCAAGAGGAATCTGGAAACCAATAAGATCCATCAGTCTTTGTGGGTGGCCCAGCCTAACTGATCCACCATTCCAATGAGGGCATAGTAGGGCTGGGATCTGGGCCTTCAGGAAGTAATTATCTGACCATGACAATCATATTATAACAACACCCCTGATAATCGGAACACCTGTTTCCAGGCTGGTGCAAAACATCAACTCCAATGTGGGTCCTGCCTCATGCACTGGGCCTGGTGTTATTTGGGTTAGGCCTATGGTTTTCATGTCAGCCATGAACTCTTGCTCTGCCCCTTAGAGTCTGGCCTCATCGTATGTTGAAATCACCTACAACACTAACTCTGGGTGATCTCAACACCACGTCTGAGATGAGTTCACCTCGAGCAGATGAGCTCAACTGCAGTGGGGTGGTTAGTAAACCAAGAAGATCCCCAATCTACCCCCAGCCAAATCGAGCACAAGGTGGACACAGTCTATATTAGATGAGTTAGACACCAGACACCTCCAAAAGGCCAACATGTCTTTACAGACCACAGCCACTCCCCCTTGGCACTATCTGGGACAATACTGGTCTAGATGCCTCATCCAGCCAGATCTATGTAATGCATATGAATCAAATTATGGATGATAGATTATATTATTTGCCACTGACCTTACATTAACTCCCAAATATCCAGAGGCAGAGCAGGAGTGGGTCATGGAATCTGACACCAAGTGTCTCTCCCGAAAGCCCCAATAGTCTATCTTCCCCTCCTCCCCCACCATACCTCCTCATGCCCAACATGACCCCAATAGTTGCCCTATGTCCTTCCTGCCCCAGAAAGGCTTCCTTCCCCAGCTCCTGGTTAGCAACCCTCCCCCTCCAAAATGACAGCACTTAAAGGACATGGCCATAGAGGGACCCTGAGGCCAGCATGCCCAGAATATAACTGAACTGCAGAAAAGGTTACCACAGGAAGTTATGGAGTCCCCATCGCTGGAAGTCAACAAACTAGGGGCCCAATCCAAGGTTTGCACATGCACCAAGTTCAGGATGTGTAATTCTATGTTCTGTACAGCACCAGGTCACATGACTGGCGCTATATAAATGTTTATAATAATAATAATAATAATAATAATATCATGCATCTGGTGTGCACAAATCCTGCACTTGGTGTGCATGCAGTGTGCAGTTAGTGGACCTTGGATTGGCCTCTATGTGTACAATTATTCTCCTTCTTCTAGACTGAACAATCATTATATTGGAGACAGATCCCTGCTGCAAGGGACTTACAATCTAGGAGAGAAAAGGAGGTGGGGAACATAGGGAGAGACAGGGATACTGCTAGGCCCAGCTAAGGGAATGTTTCCCCTTCCATGGGCATCTTTGAAAACTAGTACAGGCTCTGTTGGCTGGATAGAGTTTAGGGGAGGGAAGCTTAAGGAGTGTGTTTAGGAAGGGAGCATGAAAGGAAGTGTTTAGAGTTGAAATGAAAAATTTCTGCGAGTACAGTTTCCTTTTTTACCTTCATTTGCACGAGGAAGAAATTTACTGGCATTATTGATATTTTTGTGATTTTCAGCTATTTCCCACCATTTGGGTAATTTCTGGTTATTTTTGGTATTATCGGTATTTTCTGATAATTTCCAGTATCGGAAATGCCGTAAGTTACCAGAAATTACCAGAAATGGCGTAAAATCATGGAAAATGTAAAAAATGTTGGTAAATTTCTTTCTCGGTCCCAAAAGGTCAGTATTTCCTGACAGAATGAGAGAACCTGGTTTCGCTTCAGGCCTAGTTTAGATCATGGATCTGTGCCATAGATCCATCTCCTAACCTTGAGCGCACACCTTCATCTCCTTATCTTTCCCCGTCATCCTTCCTCTCCTTCCTCACTGTCAATAATTATTGATGGAGTCACCATCCTGCTTGTCCCCCAAGCCTGTAGCCTAGGCTTCATCTTTGACTCACCCCTTTCTTTTAAACCCTACATTGACTCTGTTGCTAAATCCTGTCGCTTCTCCCTCCATAACATTGCTAAGATTCGCCCTTTTCTCTCTGTCTCGTCTGCCAAAACTCTTGTTCATGCTCTGGTCATCTCTCGCCTCGATTACTGTAACCTCCTTCTCACTGGCCTTCCCCGGTCTCACCTTTCTCCCCTCATCTCTGTCCAAAACTCTGCTGCCAGGGTCATCTACCTCGCCAGTCGCTTCGACCATGTGCAGCCCCTCCTCTCTTCGCTTCACTGGCTTCCCCTTCCTGAACGAATCCTGCACAAGCTCCTAGTCTTCACCTATAAAGCTCTTCACAACCTTGCTCCCCCCTACCTCTCTGCACTTATCGCCCTCCATACTCCAGCCCGTGCACTTCGCTCCTCCTCTGTCCCTTCTCTCACCCTTCCACGCCTTCCCTGCTCCCCTAAGCGCCTTCGTCCCTTCTCACTTGCTGCCCCCCATGCCTGGAACTCCCTCCCTGTCCACATCCGCCTTGCCCCCTCCCTTCATACCTTCAAATCTCTCCTTAAAACTCACCTCTTTCGCTCTGCTCTGTCTGACTCTTTATCCTGCTGAGCCACTATTCCTATACCTACGATCGGTTTACCCTTATCCTTGCAACATGGACCTGCCTGCTGTCATTCTCATCGTAACCAAGCCAAGTACGTGCACTTGAGACCTCGCATCTTCATGAATGTTAGACCCCTTGTCTCTCCCTCTGTTCTCCTTCCTATGTCTCTCCCCCAGCTCCTGTTGCTCAGATTGTAAGCCCTAGGGGCAGGGACCATGTCTATTTTATTACTTTGTAAAGTGCCAGGTACACTGCTTGCGCTATATTAATGTTTGTTAATAATAATAATAATAATAATCTGCAATCCTTTCCCTTGGGTTCACTTTTTAAGTGCATGAGGGTAGGAGTGAATCCAGGGACCATATCTGGAAACTGAAAAAGGACCAAAGGGAAAAAAATAATAATTAAAAAGCCAGCCATAGGCCAGATTCGGCCCACATGCCAGAGGTTTCCTTCCTCTGGATTAGGCACAGTTAGTCCTACCCTAAAGCTCTATGATGGTACAAAATCTCTTATCTTTAGATGATATTTTATATGTCTGAGAGTATAAAAGCTCCTGTAAACAGCATCAGGCTCATCTTGATATCATCGAATTCCTGGAATTCCAGTTGGGCTTTCGCCCTGGGTATGGCATGAAGATTGTGCATGTGGCCTTGGTTGACACGCTGTGCCTGGAGATTGACAAAGGGAAATTCTGCCCTATTGATCTTGTTAGATCTTTCAGCATAACTGTGGGAGCTGGTGGGGGTGCATGGGACCGCTCTTGAGTGGTTCCGCTCTTTCCTGTCAGGGAGGTCCCAGAGTGTGGTGATGGGCGATAGCTTGTTGTCTTTCCAACATCTATATGAGGCCGCTGGGCGAGGTCATTTGGAAATTTGGGATGAAATGCCATCAGTACTCTGACGACACCCAGCTCTCTCTCTCTCTTTCATCCAACCCAGTCCTGACAGTCTCAGCGCTTCCCCATTTCCTGGCTGCTGTTGGTGACTGGACAAGGGTGAGCCAAGTGAAGCTGAATCCAGAGAAGACTGAGGTGATAGTGGTTGGCTAGTCTTATGCCCTGGAGGGGTTTGGGACTCTTCTTATTGATGGAGTCTGGCCCCTTCTGGTCAATCAGGTTTGCAGCCTTGGAATACCTTGGACCCCTTGCTGCACCTGGATGTCAGGTTGCAGCGGTGGCCAGGAGCGCTTTTCACCACCTCCATCTGGTGAGAAGGCTGCGGTCTTTTCTTTCCAGTTCAGATCTGGCCACTGTCATCCATGCTTTCATCACCTCGACTAGATTACTGCATTGTGCTCTATGTGGGGCTGCCCTTGATGACTGTTCAGAAGCTGCAGCTGGTGCAGAATATGGCGGCTCACCTTTCAGGAGGAAGGTGATGGGAGCACATTACATCAGTGCTCTGAAGTTTGTGCTGGCACCCTATAGCTTTCTGGGCACAATTTGAGGTGCTGGTTTTGACTTTTAAAGCTCAACACAGTCTGGGCCCAAAAATATCTCAGAGATTGCCTGTTGTTCCATGTTCCACTGCAGCTCCTGCGATTGGCTGGGACAGCATCTTCCAGAGGTGGTGTAAGACCTCTCTCTTTGTTAAGTCATTTGGTGGGCAGGGATAAGGGATGTGGGGTTCACTGTTTGGGTTGGGGTAGGGTTGTGAGGCGGATTGGAGTAGGACATGGGGAGGTGGTATTGGGTGGTTGTATTCTGTTTTTTATGGTTCTTAATGTTTTTTTAATATGTTGTTAGCCACCCTGAGCCTTAGGGAAGGGTGGGATAAAAATGTAATAAACACAAACAAATAAATAACCCTTAAAACTTGTAGCTCTTAGGGATCCCAATTCTCTCCACCTGGACAAGCTCTGCTGTGCCATTCAGGCAGCACAGAGGAGCTTGGTCTTGAGGTAGTTCAGAGAATGCTTACATTTGATATACAGAGCTTCTGCACCAGCCCAACACCACATGAAATAGTGGGGAGAATGTTGGGTTGAAGTTCGGAGTGTGACTGCACTCCACCATATTTTTCAGCTGATGGAAGGGCCTTTATAAGCATAAATCTAGAGATAAGAGGAATGTCTGTTCTAACTTAAGTTGGTCACACTGCTGTAGATCAGCTGATAGAATTTTCCCTAAGTATGGCAGGCATGGAAATTCAGCCTATGCTAATTATAGAGGGATCCAGCCAGCAGCTTTCATGCGATAGCCTTCAGTCCTAACATTTCTAGCTTAGAAACATGTCCCTTTTTAGCAATTCCTGTGCTACTTAGAGAAGGAAGCCAGCGTTCTTACTTCAGGGACTGCCAAAGTAGTATACTACAACAAGTTAGCAGGGAAAAGGTTTTAAATAAAATATTGTGTTTGAAGCCCAGAGGCTAAAGATAAATATATAAAAAATGAAAAATGGAACATCTCTGTCAATTCCCTCTCCTTCTGGATAGGAAAGAAGCTTGGTAGCTGTGAAATTTCTCTCATTAAAAGCCTAATTCTTCATGCAAATATTCTGATGAGTCAGCTGTTGCTAAATGTCTAAATAGGTTCTGTTTCTGTTTTCATACACATAAAAGATGTAGAAAGTACAGTAAGAATGTCTGCTGCTACTGTATTATATTGACAATAACAACAATAAAAAAAATTGAAAAGCCAGACCTTTGGCAGGACCCTGTTTTTAAGATGCTGAGCTCCCCAAAGCAAACCTTAAAAATGATCCTTAATTTAACCTGAGGGGAAATCATACAAAATGTAATATCTAGCTTAAAAAATGGAAATGCACTCAAGAACAGTTGTTATATATCTCTAGTGATATCCAAGCAGCTCTCTCACAATGAGAGAGCAGCTCAGAATGATATCTAAAACATCATTTATCAATGATCTTGAGGAAATATTCAGTTAATGCTACAAATATGGCAAATCCTTTTTCTGAGACTCAAATCCTATGTCAGGTTATCATAGGGTGAAATGAGAAAGGCCCCCATATCTTATGAGAACGGGTTTCATGGGGGTCACAAATTCTATATTTACATCTTAACTTGCAGAAATGGTTTGTGATGCCTGATATGAGTCACCTTAGAGGGGATTTTCAGAGGACAGAAATTCAGTACTTTCTGAAAAAATCCTCCCCCCTCCCCTGAATTCCTCACAAGTTAGGCATATCAAAATGGAGGAACTCAAAATCAATAGTCCACATTGAAAATGTAGGCATTAGATTTTCCAATTCATTTGGTATTCAAAGGGCCAAACAGCTCCCGCAATAAGATTTTTAGCTACTCTTCCTTGCATAATTGGGATACCAAATTTATGGCCAACCTAGTCTCCTACAAACATTTGTGCATCCTTTTCTGTCAGCTTGCAGAAAGCATCCTGGCTTACTCTTACATTCACCCAATTGGTTTATATGTAAGAAAAACAATTCCTTGGTTACACGTGTTCAGGAACTGCCTGCAGCAGAAAAAAACTAGCCACCAAGTATCTTTAAGATCTACTGCAGTGTTTCATCTCCTTTGGAACATTGCTCTGTGTGATTCCAATTTTTGAGAGAGACATGGGAGCTGTGTGGGTGGCAGGCAGAGGAGGGGTCAGCAGGAGGATTCTGGGGTTACGATTTCTGCAGTAATTACCAAATGAAAAGGATAAACTCTTCGGCCATACAATCAGAGAGTATCTTCAATGTGTTACTCTTTATAGACACCTCTCAGCCTCCACTGGCTTTGTGTCCAAGATTTAACTAGTTGTGTCACATTGACAGAACAGAAGGAAGGGGTGCCCAGGCAGGTTGCCACAAATAAATGAGAGAGACTCTCCACTAAAAGCCCCCATCAAGTAATGGGAATCCAGTGCCCATGTGGATATCCACTATTTATTTCCTGGCAGTTTCTAATTACAATGGAACTCATTATCCTGCAATAACATTTGTGAAGACCAGATAGACCAATTATCTATTTACTCTTTTAGTTATTTTGCAAAGACTGTTTTCAGAAGCCTATACTGAAAACAGAGTAGGAGGATTGCTTATCTTCCAAATGGAGAATGGTTTTTTTTGGCACCACACCGCAGAAGGAGACAAACATTAAATAGAATTATACCAACACAGAGAGAGAGAAATGGAGAAGGTGGCCAGGTTGCAGGTTAAAATAAAAAAGGGAAGCAAGATTATGAGTTTGCCTGGATGGAGCAGAATATCACCAGATTTAGCTAAAACGATGATGAATTTGTTAAGCTTGATGAATAATCATAGGGTTGCCATATTCATTATTCCACTAATGGAATGGTCTATAAAAGTTGACCCAGGTCACTAGCTGCGCAGCACACAACTCTTCACCCCTGAACCTCTGTCTGTGGGCCACTTGAACCCCAACAGAGTTCCTATCGGGAGACACTCACCACTTCTTTATTTCAACTCACCTTTTGTCTTCTACTGGGTAAGTTTTGCCAATTCAGGGGGACTGGCCCTCTCCTTGGAAAGGTGCTCTTTAATATATAACTCTTTTAGGATTTCTAGATATCATTTACTTTATATTTCTTATTCCTCTCTTCTTGAGATCATTTATATACTGTGTGATATCTGAATGTATTATTTGGTCTGGATTTTTTGTCCAATTCCAGTAATACCTAATTTGCATTCTTTATCAATTAGCACACTTCCTTTTTGCCTTGTGTTATAATAAATTGCTACTTTACTTTCTGCAAACATCTTGTCTGTGCAGTCCAATACTGAGTAAGGAGTGGAACATGCACAGGGGAACCTAGAATTTAACCCACATATCTGTTTCATCAGTTTACATATCTGGCATACCAGCCTTACTACACTTCTCTTACCATCAGACTTAGGTTCTCCAAGACTGACCAGAAGGAGTAAGGCATGATGATTGAGCTGCACCCCTCCCGGGAATCAGAATTGTGCCTGGTTAGGGCATATTTGGCCTGCCGCCCTAATTACAGTGGCCCCTTTTTGTCCATGTCAGTGGAGGGTTCCTGACCCTCTACTAATTAAATTTATAGCCATTTTTTGGCAGTGTCTTCACCATCTCCAGCTTCCATCACCACAATATGGATCCCACACCTTTCGGATTGCGGCAGCAAGCACAGCAGCAGTTCTAGGACTTAGTGATGCTGAGAACCAAGGACTGGGTCAATGGCAGTCTGGCGTCTTTAGGTCATACGTGAGGAGAATCTGATTATGACAGACAGGATGGACTTGCAGTCCAACATGTTGTTTTTCCTTCGCCTATGCCATTGCAGGGGGAGGTGGATGTCACCCGTGGAGAAAGATATGGTTCCCTGGTTGTAGTCTGCTACGCTGGGCAGTCAGGAAGGGCAGTTTCAGGAAGGATACAGTTGGGTTTGGGTGAGAAAGTGGAGATAGTCTGGCTTGGAAAACAGGGCATGTTGCAGGAACAGTTCATGTCCACTTTAGATGTGGCTCTCTCCTGCCCCCCTCCTGAGATCCTAGTTGTACACTTAGGAGAAAATAATTTGTCCAAAACCAAGGGTATTCAGTTAGGGAGCAATGCGAGGAGGAATTTGGCTGAGTGTTTGAAGAAGTTCCCTGGCATACTAGTCTTGTGGCCCAACGTGGTCCTGCGATGGGTATGGGCAGGACCAATACACCACAAGAAAGTCAAGTCAAGTCAACTTTTATTTATATCCCACTCTCTCTCGCCTATGGCGACTCGAGGCAGCTAACAACAAAAGTAGAAGACATCCAAAAAACAATAACAATTATAAATTCAACACAAACAACACAACTGCAATGACCCCTCAATTAACGCAACAACATACCATTTCATAACACACCATCACACAATCCAATATAAAAACAACAAATCAATAATATTACAACATATCAGAATCACACCGGTCCTTCCATATGCTGCATCTCTGCTGCCAGCAGGGAAGGAGCCCATCACATCCTCCCCTTACCCTCCTGCTCTCACCAGGAGGGGGGGACCTAGCATCCACAGCAATACCCGAGTACAACAACAATCTAAATATTAATTAAACAGTTCTAAATCAACAAAACAAACCCCTCTACCCCTTAACCTAATTCCAAAAATCACACCCCCCCCATCCTAACCCCACCTCCCCTGCTCCCACCAGGGGTTGGTGCTGGGGCTCCCCCCCTCAACACCCTAATCCTTTATCTCCCCTGCCCCCCAACTGTCCATGTTGTTGTTGCCCCATCAGTCTTCAGCGGGGACTCACAGCAGTGGCAGTGACAGAGTATCCCAGCAGCGTCAGCAGCTGCAGCACAACAAACCCCCTCAGAGGTCCGGCAGATAGAAAGCCCCGGTAAGTCTGCTCCCCCAGGAGCCGCTGGCAGCATGGTGTCTGATACGGTGTCTGTCCGGTTGAAGGACCCCCGGGCACCCCAACTCAGCAAATGGCTCCAGCCAACGGCCGACACCCTTTCGTGTCGCCCTTCGTCTGGTGCCCAAGGGCCCCAGCCTCTGGATATTATACCTGGGGTTGATGGAAAAGAGCCAATGAATAGGTGGGAGGGCTCCAGCAGTTGTTTCCCCTGCACTGTCTCCTGCTCCTAGCCCCTCCTCTCCCAGCTGGTCCCACTCACGCCGAAGGGCCCCAGCCTCTGGATGTTATACCTGGGGTTGATGGAAAAGAGCCAATGAACAAGGTGAACAAGGTCAGATGTAAAGCCAACCACAAAACAAAGAAATGGGGATACTACTTGCGTCCACCAGGAGCAAATTTGCCACGAAAGGCATGAGCTCTACTGGACCAATAGGCTCTACCTATCAGATGCTGGGCTCCACATATATTTGGTAAAGCTGAAGGTGAAATTGTCAGAAGTTCTAGAATTCCAGTTTACTGTGGGGGGAACCAGTCAAACAAAACTGGTATTCCCTTGTGGCATTGGTCTAGTGAAGGGGTGGGTAACTTCAGGCCCAAGGGCCAAATGTGGCCCTCAGCATGTTTTCATGTGGTCCCTTTCCAGTGCCTGAATCTGGCTCCTAGATCCAATCTCTGCCCCCAAGCACTAAACAAACTGAGCTCAGGATAATGGAGCAGAGAGGAGGGCATGCACACACAGGTAGGGGACAGATCCATGCCCCAGATCCATGAACTGGGCTCTTCTTTTCTTGAATACACCTGTTAAGCACACACACACACACACACACACACACACCCTGTACGTGGCCCTTGGAGCTCGTACTAATTTTCAATGTGGCCCCCGGGATAGAAAAGGTTCCCCACCCCTGGTCTAGGGGAACATGTAAGTTGTTGAAGTATCCAAATAACAATTAAGGGACGCCAAACAAACCAAAGTTTCTGGGAATTAATTCCAATGTGGTTTATTGAATAATACAGCTCAATACAGTTCTCTAGGTCAAGCCCTCTCTGGCTCACCCCATTTCCAGAGCTCTCAGCTCTCACAATGTTCTCAGTCAATGTTCCCTATCAGGGCTAACGCTGACTTTCTCTCTCAGGAACTCATAGGCCACTTACAATTCTCAGCCAGCTCCTAGGTTCCACACAACACACCACTGCACTGACAACAAACCCAACACCACTGCCAGGTCCCAACACCTTGCCTCCACTGACTTCCTGACTCAGCAACTTTATGTGCTGAGCCATGCCCCAGACTTACTGACTTTCTGTCAGCAGCCACCGTAGCTTCTTACCAGCAGTTATTTTGGCTTCTGCTCAGCCCTCTGTGACCCCACTCTGCCACAGACAGGTGCGGTCTTGCATGTATGTGGCACATCATTTGACCCCCTGCTCTCTGGGTACTTATTAGGTGGTCCCATACAGAACGTATCCCCCACCATCCAAGCTGGGTGTCCTGGGCCAAAGTGAGGGAGGACTGGTTGTGGCTTGTTAAAAGAGGTTGAACCTGGGCTTTACCTTGGGGTCTCTGGCTGTTAATAAGTTAAACACCCTTGGACCAAGTTTTTGTCAGGTTACTGGAGTTCCCTTGCCCCCCCTTTAGTTTGATGTGTTTGAATTAGAGCTGAAAAAAGAATCAATTTGATTCTCTCAAGAATCCCATGAGAATCAAGAACCATTAGCAAGATCTCTCCGTCATCTCACTAATTGTTTGAGATTCTCGTGAGAACCTCACTTAAAAAAATCCTGTACATGCACAAATGGCTGCTGAGCCATTCTGCGCAAGCACAGCCTTTTCCAAAAGGGGCAGACATTCTGCATATACACACAATAGCAGCTGCAAATGTCCAGAATGTCCCCGGCAACCATTTTGTGAATGTGCAGGATATTTTTGTTTTTCAAATTGTTTTGTTTTTTAAAAATATCTGCACAAGAAATTGTTGAGATTGGGGCTTTTCTTGATTCTCGTTTTATTCTTGATTCAGATTCTCGTTAAGAATTGAGAAAAAAATGAGATTGCGTTTCAGCCCTAGTTTGAATAGGTCAATAAAGTGTGGTCTTCTAAACTCCTTTTAATGTGTCTGTCTCTCCTTCTGTAGTTCAGTGCCAATCTCATTTCCCCTGCCTTTGAGGGGAGTGGGTTTTTTTTGCAACTCCCAGGTTGGAGAAGGAGGCAAGGGTCTTCTTGAGGGCCGTGCCAGTGAGGGCTACCCAGCTGGGCTTGCCCCTTTAACAGGATCTTTGGCACGAAGGAAGTCTCACATCTGCCACCATTCTGAGCTCCCTGGCCAAAGATCTAGACATTCGGGGAGCAGCAGGCAAGCATCCCTATCACCCTCCCTTGTATTAGCTTTTGCAGCACTGTGCACATTTTGGGGTTGCCTGTTTGGGTGCCAAGAAGGAATTTTTCCAGGAAACTCTGACTGACCCTGAGGTGCTGGGGTTTTTTGGTCTTCCCCACAGTGTCAGCAGTAAGTTATGACTTACTTTCCCGGTTCCTGATTGCAGTTAAAATTGTCGCAATCATTGGTCTAGGAGAAGCTGGAAGTAGTTGTTGAAGTATCCATATAAGAATCAAGGTACATTTCCATATGAGATGGAGAAAGGGCCAATGCATGGGCAAAGAAGCGGCCCAGTCCATGCACTTTTCTAGGGAGTAAACAGTCAGAGAGAGTAATGGGTGATTTCAAATCTGCAGGTCAGCCATGGTCTTGCTGGTATGCGGCACATCAGTTGACCCCTGCTCATGGGGGCCTCACTAGGTGGCACCATTGAGAATGCATCTCCCACCATCCAAGCCAGACATCTTAGGCCACAGTGAGGGAGGACTGTTTTGAGCTTATTAAAGAGCTTGAACTGTATTGTACTATGGGGCCTCTGGCTATCAATAAGTTAAACACCTCTGGACCAGGTTTATATTAGCGTGGCGGAGTTCCTTACACTCCTTTGTTTGTTGTGTTTTAATATGTTAATAAAGAGTGCAGCCTTCTAAATGGCCACATTCTTTATTGGCTCCACTACTGGCTTGGCCCTGCACATTTCTGTGCTCCACACCCTTACCCCATCCCCAACAGGGACTCTGCTTGGGTCCAAGTGGCCCACAGAGGTGATTGATTGATTGATTGATTGATTGATTAATTAATTATAGTGGCAGCTAGTGAATTCTAAGGCTGGTGGGGCAAAGGGTGGGCCCAGAAATGTGTGGGACCAGGCCAATGTCAGGCAGAGCCAACAGTGGGTGGAGCCATGCCAACAGTGGGCAGAGCCAAGCTGAATTTTGAAATTCATATGGAACTTTACAGCATCAGTTCCCTGTCTGTAAAACATGCAACACGCTACCTAAGTCTGAATATTTGCATTACTCTTAGGGCTTGTAAGATTCACTCAGCTAAGCAGGTGAGCAAAAAGGACCATAACGAAGAACTACACATCTAAATAAGAAAGCTGCCCGTGACACCAATAAAGAACATACTGAATATATAAGTACTGCAAAACTGTACATTTAAATGGTACATTTAAACTGTAAACAAGTACAAAAGGTTTGCAACACTATTAAACTGCAGTAAACCAAACCAAGTTTCTGAATTGGCACTGTGTAGACATGATGAAACTGTGCAAAAAAAGAGAAAAAGATTTCAATATTAATGTCTATACTGGAACTTTGCTCTGTGTTCCTTGAATTGTGCAAACAGATCAATTGTCTTATTGTTGAAGCCTAGAATTTCCCTAATCATGGTTTGCTCAATAGACAGCATTGCTAGGGCATTCAGATGATCCTCTGTCATGGTACTTAGCAGGTCCTTTTGAGATGCAGCCCCCATGCCCATGGAGATCTGCTGCATAGGCGTGGGGGTCGGGGTGCCTGTGTGACTGCCACAGCTGGTGTGGGGTGTGTGTGTGCGTGCTCCCGCGGTCCACCCATTTCCACCTATCCCCCACATACAGAGCAACCGGTGACAATAGCGGTTTCTCTATGCATAGAGATGGGTGTGAGCTCGTGTAATGGCCGTCTCCCAACGCCCCCGCACTGTGGCATCCATCCAAACCCCCCCTGTACCGTAGCCTGTTTGAAAAGGGCCTCAGAAAGATTTTAATTCTTTTTAGAGTTGAGAAGCTTCTCTCCAATTTAATAGTTGTGAGAGGTGTTGTCATCACAATCTTCAGAAGTTTAATAACCTTCTGAAGATTGTGAAGATTTTTCCAAATTGTCCTCTGTCAACACATCAGGTAGTTCAGAGGCATCTTTGGCAGAATGGAATTCTGACCTGTCGTATAAAGTTCCGAGCTCACTCCTCAGCCTGTCTCTCTCCAGCACTAGATATGCTTCCGTTGCTGCATTAAATGCTTGGAGGGCAAAGTGTTCACTTTGTCTCTCAAACAAAGCCCCCTGCACCAAAGTTGCACTCTCTAGATGTTTTGTGAATTGAAATCTGTCACATACATGATACATTATAATGTCACACACTTCCACAGCTACCTGGTCTAGCATGTCTATGGTAGGTGCACTTCTGCCCATCCGAGTGTTCTCTGGCAACTCTGAGCATATGGTTCTAATGGAGTCCCGCACTTTATTGATGCTTCTTATGAAGTCTGCAGTATGTCTTTGAATACCTACAGAGTTGATGCTTTTTTTGGAGCTCCTTGTAAAGCACATCAACATGGGGCATTATTCTATGGAACAAGGACAAGAAGAACTCCCCAATTGGATTCAAGCAGTTTCATGAATGACCTGGCTTCAATACCAGTCTTGGAATCGTGACTCTACTCGTATTTGGTTAAAGCACTCAATGAGATACTCTCTGTACTCACAGATGATGTTGACTGGAGACACAACAAACAGCTAGCACGCATTGCAACAGGATCGGTGTGTGTGTGTGTCTCTCCCAGCAGGAGCATGATGAGCCCCTCCTGGTTGCTGGTTCCAAATCCAACCACAATTTAGCCAGCATACATCTGAACCATTAATTTGCATACATGGGTCAGATTCATGATTGTATGCAAATTAGACCCCTCCTTTTTTCTGATTATTTCAAGTTAAACTCCACTGTCTTAGAAGTGTTATTGAGGCTACTGTGCACATAGGGGTTTCTGTTGCTTGTAAAATGGTAACTAAATGATTGATCAATTTCCTTCCATTAGGTAACTCCCTGCTTCTGAACTCATCCATGCAGCCTGACCTGACTGTGAGCAGAACGTACAGTGGACCCATCTGCCTGCAGGATCCCATAGACAAAGAACTCATGACAGAATCATCGCTCTTCAATCCCTTGTCAGACATAAAGGTCAAAGTTCAGAGTTCATTCATGGTTTCTTTGGGTGTGACAGAGAGAGCAGAGTACCATGGAAAAACACATTCTGGGACATTTCCCCATGGCAATAACAGAACTTTCAGTTCAATACACACCAGAAACAAGACCACCTATATTCAGAATCTTTCATCATTCGCAACAAGAAGTGAGCTGAGGACTACAGGCATCTTTGGACATCAGGGTGGGCGTTTAGTGATGCCAAGCACAGGTGAGTTATTGCAAAGACATAATAGATTTTTTTTTATATGCACACAAGAAAGATTCTGTCTAAGCTAGGTCTGTAATGAGATATTGCGATTATTGGATATCTATTAGAAATCCAGGTGCTCCGTTCATCCAGGGATGAATGGAGCACTGGGATATCTTTGCCGAGTTCTTGGTGATGGGGTGAAAAATCAATGTGCATAAGGAAAATGGCCACCACCATTAACCAAAATGGTGGTGACTATATCACTGGCATTTTGGTTAAGGGCAGCGGTCATTTTGCACATGTGCAAAATGACCCACTTGCCATTGTGTGCATGTGCAATAAATTTCTCTTCCCTTCTCTTTCTCACTGAGAACTCGTACCAGGATTGAGATACTGACAAGAGCTTAGTCCCAGTACTTGATATAGTGAGAAATTCTTGCAAGCAGCAGTTTAGCTGCTCATTTCACCCCTAGTCTAAACTGTTTTACTCAACTGCGTGCCAGAATAGGAAGCTGAAACAGAATCCACATTGTAGACTGTGATAGTTACTGAAGTCTTCTTCATACACAAAATATCTGCTACTGGCAGATAGTTTGGTGCAGTTTCACCCAGGGCTAAAATTAAAGTTAATAAGTCCAAATGGGTGTAAGTTGCACACAGATAAAGTCAGCACTGAATCTCTCCTGTAATTCCCCTCCCTTTGTCTATTCTAAACTGTAAGCCCCTCACAGCAGGGACTTGTGTCTAATCTTTTTGACGCAGTCGTAAAACCTGGCTGTTCTGCCTGGCCTTTGATGGGGAGGAGAGGGAGTGGGTTAGCGTGGTGAGGGATATTTTAATCCTCCCTTTTATGTATTGTTTTTAGCCTTGATGTTGTTTTATTTTGTTTTAATTGTAAGCCACCCAGAGCTGCCTGTTGCGGGATAATAAGTTTTAAAAATAAAAATAAATAAATAAATAATCTCGACTGCTCAGCACCAGGACATTGCTGGCACAACAACAACAAGAATAGTAACAATATCTGAGCTTTTATAATCTTTTTCCCTAATATGCTCAGCATGCAAATGACACCAGATTTACAGTCCCTTTCACTCATATCTTGATACTGCAATGGGGCTATATCTAAGGCCAATTGAAAGATTGAAGCCTTATACCAGAGAGAGAATCTCTCCCAAAATACACTTCTGGCTCACTCCCAGCTTCCATCTGGCCAATTATGGCTTCCCCTGTCTCCCCTTTAATGCAGTCCACCTTCCTTTTTTCCCCTGGCCCACAGAGCTAGTAGATACTTACTCTCATGGTGATGAGTGCTTCATTGCATCCCACTCTCATTTGCAGTGAGTTCTGGTGGATATCCTCTATCCCCCTTGCAGTGCACTCTCTCAGACCCTACCTCTTCCAGTGCAGAGTACTCCAGCACTCTTTGATTGCTCCAGCCTGTGGATCTTGTAAAAACATTCCAAGTGGCCTGTGTTGGGGAAAAGGTTGCCCACCCCCGCCTTAGACTCACCTTTACATTTATTTCCCAGGGTCAGTTTCATCAATAAATGGCCTAATTATTTTTGTTAGGTGTTGTAAGCTTTGCAGGGAACATGGCCCAAGGAATCACACAGACACACAAATGGTTAAAATGGGCTTAGGTTGCAACTTTATTAGCATAACAACAGGTGGCCCCTCCCCAGGCATCACTGTCAGGCACCTTGCTACAGCACATGCCTGCAATCAATGCTCCAGAGTAACACCCACCTTTGGGCATACCCTCTGCAAATGTCAGCAAGGGAACCACAAACAGTTGTCAATCTGGCAGAGGCAGATGGCCTGCCCCCACTTCTGAGAGCACCACAGGCGCACAGCATACTGCTCCTTCCCCTGAAACTGGGGTGAGGGCAGGGGGCAGGACTACTGCTACAATCGTGCACAGTCCCTTCACCAACACATGCCCCCCATCCATTTAATCAATTTAGTAGGTCCAGATAATCTTCCATCTTGTCCTATTAATGGTTCCCAGGCTGACATCCACCTCAAAAGAGGGGAAGAAGAGGGGAGGGAAGCAATATTTTGTTGATTCATGTCCCCACCCCCTTCCTGCATTCACCTGGTTCCTCAGACCCATATCCTTGCAAAGGCGCCACCGGAGTGTTTCCTTTCTGTAATGTCATCCTGAGAAGAGACCATTGAAAAGCTGTTGTTCTAAACTACAACTCCAGTTTGTGGGTACATCTGTTGGGATCATTGTTGCAGAGTAATAACTGATTTGCAATCAGTAAGGACAAATGCAGCTGAAAGTTTAAAAACAGAACTTTACTTATGCTTTCTTAGTCACAGATCCTTAGTTACATCTAGCTAGTAAGAAGACAAAATGGAGACTCAGACAATGAGAGAGAAGGGAAGAAGGAGTGGTTACACAAAGGAATTCAACTGCAAAACCCCATCTCCCTTCCATGTACACAAACTTAGCAGCACCATCTGGTGGCTCTATAGTCAATTACTGTTCTTAATGCAGCAGGCATTAACTTATGGATGTTGCATATACCAACACCCCTTCTCAACAGACAGAAGTTAACCTACTAAACCCATTTTACTTAGTAGCTTTTAGTGGCGCTCTCCTGCTAAAGGTTTTGTGAGGACATCTGCTACCATGTCTTCTGTAGTTGCCTTTGTCCATTTGTTGTGTTCCCCTTCTGACGTTTGTAAGACGTCTTCCCATGTTGATGGCTCAGACAGTCTGTCGGTACTTGCTTTGTAATAATAATAATCTTTATTGTTCTGGCCACAGGCCATGACAAAAACAAAAACGATTATATGCACAGCATAGACACATGTAAGATAAAAAATAAAATACAAACAATCCATAGGATAAACATAACCTGGCCCTTGAGCCCCCAGAATTTTGGGCGTGTACCTATCTCATCTATCCTAAACCCCAAACATGACATAAGATCCTACTGATCTCTATGTTTTACTCCAACGTTATCATATTCTATACCCTGACTTTTTGGAAAAGATATGCATAAAGCGCCACTGTCACGGTAAGTTGCTGGTTTTTCCCTGCCAAAAGAAACACTACCTTTTGCATTACAGTTAGATTGGGGGGGACCGTTATCCTCTCCCATAATTTTCTACGCAAGCAAGCATACCTTGGGCAGACAAGGAGATAGTGCACAATATCCTCTATTTCTAATAAGCAATAGGAGCACAATCTATCTCCATATGGAATACCCAAATATCTTCCCTCCAGCACCGCAGAGGGCATAATCTGTAACCTCAATGCAAACAAAGCTCGCTTGTGCTGGAAGGGAAGATCCCATTTAATGTATTCAGCCCCAATACAGTTGGGGATCAGAAATTGATACCATGGGGAAGACCCCAATCCCATAGCAATGGTTCTAGAGTTCTGAATATCCAAATCTGTAAGCCTGGTCCTCAACATTTTCTTTATTTTTTTAAGAGGGAATTCCAACAAAAATGAGTAGGACAAAGCCATCTTGTTTAGGGACTCATTTATTTTAGACCACCAGAGGGACCCGGGGGGATCTCTACTCAACTTCTCCACGAGGCAACCTTTTACCAGCTCTGTTTCTTGTCTAAAACTGATTTTAAACAAATTTTACATTGTCTCTACTATATGAGTTCTCAAGGAATATACCCCCAATTCCAACTTCAAAATAGCTGATGGGGTTGAATTTGGCACTTGTAATAGCCTCCTCAGAAATTTATGGAGGATAGGCTCTAGTACTTTAACCACATACGGAGAAAAGCCCCACAGGAGAGCCCCATATCTCAACTTTGCTACGACTTTAGCATGAAATACCTTGAGGGCCGGGGCAAATCTCTGACCACCCTTTGTGGAGAAAAATTTGCAGATGGCTCCCATAGTGCCCAAGACACTTAGTCTCACAGATTGAATATGGGTAATCCAGGAACCATTGAAGGAAAACACCAAGCCCAAATAGGTAAAGGACTTAACTTGCTCGATTAGGATTGAATCCATACACCAATGTTCCTGCTTAAAGGAAGGTCTGAAGACCATCACCTTTGTTTTTTTTAAATTAATTTTCAGATCTTGTAAACTACACTCTTTAGAAAAATCAACCATCAATCGCCTCAGACCCAGGCCTGAGGTGGACAATAGCACCGTATCGTCAGCATACATGATGAGCGAGATTCGCCTTGTGCCAACCTTAGGTGCCATGTAGTCTCCCTTATCCCGTAATTTCAAGATGAGATCATTTACATATATATTAAATAATAGTGGGGCCAACAGGCACCCCTGTCTAACCCCTCTTGAC
>QEPC01006601.1:824687-865438 GCA_003113815.1 Sphenodon punctatus | reverse complement strand
GAATCCGTGGGAGGCAATAATTTTGCCAAGGGACAGGGTGTAGATAGAGAAGAGGAGAGGGCCAAGGACAGAACCTTGGGGAACCCCAACCGAGAGGGGAAGGGAGGGGGCTATGACCTAGGGATTATAGGGGTGTGCATGTAGTTTTTGTTATTACAATAATGATAATGAAAATTGTCGTTTTTGTTATTGCAATAACAAAAACGACAACTGAGAATAACGACAACGATAATGAAAACGACAACCGAGAATACCAAAAACAACTAAGAATACCGGTAATGATAATGGTAATGATACTGATAACAAAAATGATGAAAACGATAATGAGAAATGAAAATGATAGTGTAATTATTGTTGTCATTATTAGTGCTGTGGCAGTTGGGTTTTGGAGGGAAAATGTGGAGGGGAGGAGGGAACAGACATCAGGGTTGAACTCCTGAACTTTGACTGTGTTAGGAGCAGTGAGCAGTTCAGCAGTATCTGATGGATGTATTGCTGGCCAATGAACAGTGCAATGAGGCCCCAGCAGTCTCATGGCACTCTGATTGCTCAATGCCTGCTGTCTCCCACAACCAATATGGGGGTCTCTGGGGAAGGGCACTGCAACCCTTTATAATGGGAAAGCCAGGTTTTTCTCTCTCCATTCTGTGAGAGCTCTGCTTGTCAGGTTGCATTTACAGAATTGTGGTGCTTGCACACACAAAAAATCCTCCCTAGCACTCATTGTATTACCACCAATACCTTTCCTTCCTCATACCCTACATTTTACCTTCTCCCTTTCCCTGCCCTTGTCCCCCCCTGTACATTATATATATATAGGGGTAGTATAGATTATCTATAGATATATTTTATAGACATATAGATTAGAATAATTATATAGATAATTGATTAGATAATAGATAGTTTTCCTTTTCCCTTCCCCTTTCTCCCTTAGATTTAGATAGATATTAGTTGTGCACAGGAATTGATAACAATACAGATACTAAAAATAAAATCTTTGTTTGGAACGGTACCGATATCGATAATGCTAACAAAAATGATAAAAATGAGAACGATAAAAAAATGACAGTTGTTAACGATAACAAAAATGACATTTTTGAATAAAGAAAACAAAAACCAAAAACGACATGGGGACCTGGCACAAACCCCTATTATGAAGTCCTCAAGTCACAGCCTGGGCTAACTGCCACTACAGTCAGGATCCATCCTGTGCTAACGTCTGGTGGGTGCAAACTTATGTGACAGTGGCCCGCAGAGTAAAGTACACTAAATCTGGCCACCATCACATCTGAAAACACCCACAGACTGGGTGTATTGTCAAATGCATCTCTATGTGTTCTAAACTTTCTGACAAACCACCACTATCCTGGTCTAAAGGGACATTACACTAGGGCTATGACAGCTTCTACAGCATACTTCTTCAAGTTTTCCATAGACCAAATTTGCAAGGCTGCTACATGGAGTTTGTCTCACACCTTTGCTAAGCACTACACTCTTGACCTTGCTGCAAACGTATATGCAAATTTTGGGAGAGCAGTTTTACAATCCACAGCCTCCACCTTTTGGGATGGCTGCTTTCTTATTCTCTAATAAGTGTGAGTAGATGGAGCCACAATCAGCAAAAAACCCAGGGTTACTCACCTCTAACCTTGGTTCTTTGCGATGGCCTCCATCACACACTACCCACCCACTTTCCCCTCTACACCAGAGCCTATTTAAAGAGTTATTTCTTCACTCTGGTGTTGAGTTTTAATGAACAGAATTAACTTGTGCTCTGTTATTATGTCAACAAAGGTCACAGCTGCACAAGCCACACCAGGAGGGGTTATGGAGCACAAGCAGAGAACTGCTTTGAAAAGTCTCCTGACTAATGTGCATAGGTCCCATAGGTCTGAGTGATGGAGCCCATTTCAAAGAACCAAGGTTATGGATGAGTAACCCTGGTTTCTGCTTCCTGGGTGCATTCTGTGCCACTTGAAGCCTTGTCAGACTTGGGGCACCACCATCTCCTCCTATGCTAGCGCTTGTACCTTGAGTGCCTGACACCCACTGCCTACCAGGATAGGTTATGTCCTCTGTTCACCTGCTGCATGTCTGTCTCTGATATTTCTGTTCACCTGGGGCAGTCAGTGTAATTTTTGGGAAAAGGAAAATGTCATAGAAGGACAGTAAAAGCACTATTGAAAGGTAGGGAAGCTCTGGCAAAGGTTTCCCATTGATTTCAATGGGAAGTGAATGTAAAATGAAAACAAAAGGATTAAAATGAATGAAATGAAAACAAATGAGTTTTTCAAAATGAAAATGAAGGGGTAAATGAAAATGGTACAGGTCCCTTCTGCACACCCCTAGTTTGGATTGCATTCCTGCAGCATATTGCATTGTACCACTGTGTTAACAAAGTGCCCAGGACACCTTTATCTATTATATGAACTGTGACATGAAGTGTGTTTCAGGACTGGTTTAATGCCACATTGCCAGCTAATTGGGCACCACTTGGATTCTGGTGATCCCTCATTTGGGATTCATTTTGGATAAGGATTTTTTCACTTGACAACTTTTGGACTATGGATCCAGATCTGTCTCTTGCAGTTTGTTTGAAGGTAACATTTCAAAGCCTCTGTACGCACTTCCCCTTCCTATTCCATCACTACAGGTTATTTAAAACTCCCCATATGACTACGTGGTTTGTATTTAGAGGAGACTGATAGTAGCCATAAGATGAGATGGGGGTAATAGTACACAACAATGCAGGGTATGTATAGAAGAGATTCCTTTATTCATTGGGATTTGATGAAGCAGTTATAGGAATTTCAGGAATGAGCATTTCACATACTGCTGAGATTGCTAAAGCTATGTCAGAAGAGCTGTCAAAAGAAAAAGGAACCTTTACCGAGCATCTAATGATATTAAAGTGCAAAAACACACACATTAAGCATACATTTGAACCACAGTTACTTTTGTCCTGCTCTCTGCTAATCTGAAATAAAACCTTGCAGATGACAGTAACAGCTCTGTGATTCCATAACATCTTCCAGTTCAAGAAGAGGACAGCTATTCTTCTCAATTGCCAAGGGTCGAGGTGTTGGGTATAGAGACACTAACAGAAATGTAGATCTTTATAAATCCAGTCTAGTTTGGCATGTTGATCTCTCTCTCATGAGTTTCTCCTGATTCAATAATCAGGCATATTCATCCTAGGACTTAAAGCTGACATTAGGGTATGGCCATTGTCTTAGCTGCTAGGGGTGTGCAAGTCATTTTAGTTTTTTTAGTTACTAAAACGAATGGAACCCCATTCATTTTAGTAACGAATGTTACAAAAACAGATGAATAAGCAAATTATTGTCATTTGCTTTCATCCGTTTTCATTTAAAATTGCAAAATATTTTTTTAAAAACACCTGTTAAATGTAAAATGGCCACCCAGGGCTGTTCTGCGTATTCGTGGCCCTTTTCCAAAATGGCACTGGCACCATCGGCACCGTTTTGGAAAAGGGCTACCGGTCTGCACATGTGCAGACTGGTTTCACTTTTCCAAAATGACACCGACACTGCCAGCACAATTTTGGGAAAGGATGTGTGTATGTAATAGGGTACCCTGCGTAGCAGGGCTGTGTGCTTCAGTAGCAGCTGTATTCAAGGGGATCTTTAAAAGTTACAATCTTCTAAGACAGCGAGCAGGCTCAGTAGAAGCACTCTCAGCCTAAGTGCCTGGAAATGCTCAGTTGAGGGCCTGACAGCTCTCTGTAGCAAAGTCCTCAGGCATGGGCAGTAGGGTCCAAGCTGTATATAAGGCTCTGCTCAGTTGCCCAGGGTTAGCCATAGGAGGAGGATGGGATGTAGCTCCTGAAAACCTGGAAGTGGATCAGCCACCAGGCCCAGATGGTGGAGCAGCAGCAGAGACTGACTCAAAACCAAATGTGAGCCACCCAAGGTTTATAAACTCTCTATAATCAAACAATTTTAATTTAAGAAAGGAATTTAGGCCCCTGCAAATTCAGTTCTGCTCCAAAAAGCATGGAAATTGGAAGTTAAGGGCACGGCCTCAACTTGCGCACCACGAAAGCATCAAAGACGATATACACCATCACGTGTTGTTCTCCCTCACAACTTAGGCTTCCTACATCCACACTTAGACTTGCTCTTTTAGACCCAACTGTTTTCCCTTTGCAGGTTGGCAGCAGCACTGAAGCTGGAAAACAGGAGAGGGTCAAGGGGCAGCTTTTATATGGGTTTGGGAGAACAGGACAGCCGTAACCTCCATGCCATGTAAGCAGAAAAGATCTTGTACAGTCTCACATATTGTGCTTGCTTACAACTTAGGCTCCATGCGCTCACACTTTGCCTGGATCTTTCATCCCTAATCCTCTTCCTCTGCAGGTTGGGGGCAACACCGAAGCTGGGGACAGTGCTATATAAATGTTTAATACGAATTTAAAGTTTGGTACATATTGAAATTAATGACATGGAATGCCCTTTGGAAGGAATGGATGAAACAGCAATAGCAATTTGGAAATAAATCCTATTGTAATTCACAGAGCGCATAAAATGACTCTGAAAGCATACAAAGGAGATGCATCTTTGGGAGTGGGGATGGGGGAAGGAGGGTGTGGGATAATGAGGGTGGCACTAGGAAGAGTGGGTGAAATGACAAGGAGGAACAGGGTACATCATCAAGGAACTGGGTGGAATGAGGAGGAATGCCATGACAAACAGGTGGACAAGGAACTGAGAGAAATAACTGATTCAGAAAAATGATAGGATACCTTGGGGAACACGCCTGTCATTCCACCCAGTTCCTATAGCTGGGTCCCTGTTGTTCCAGCCCCTGTTCCCTCCCTTATTGTTATGCTACCTCTCCTCCAGTTTCATTGCCCCCCATTCTATACACCCACCCTTACTCCATAACAAGGTGGGTAGAAGGGGGAGGGCTTGGCTTTGCCCTAAATATACACCTTTCTCAACACCTCTCTGCCCTTTTCCGATACATCCACTTGCCCCCTATCTGTGCGTGTTCCCCAGCCTTGTTGATAAATACACATCGCCCATTTGTCGGCGCATCCGAAATGAAACAAGGACAACCATGTTGGGTTTGAAAGGCCACACTCTTTATTTAAATTTGAATTAGGCATGGTGGGGGTAATTGCCCACAGGCAATTCAGGTCCAGTGCAAACTTTGTTAACTGGGTACGTAACAACCCCAACAAAGGGGAGGCTTGGATGTACCCTCCATAACCCCCCTTTAATTATCTAACTCAAACGTCTCCCTTCTGTCGTTGGCTAACGGTCGCCTCCAGAGGGGACGAAGTCCTTCCGGACCCAAGCCAAGGATTAAAGTGACCGCTCATATCCCTTCCCGCCTTTGCCAGTAACTCACCTTGGGCGGTTAACCCTATTGTTGGCCGCGCCCAGCCTATGCCCCAGGTGTTCCCCCCACATCTCTTAGGGAGATGCCTCTTTCACTACTTTATCCTTAACAACTTACTACAGCACTGGACCCCTGCCACCAAGGGGCCGCCACAGTTCCCCGTGGACGGGCCCGACCCCCACCCTGATCAATCCCTCTTAACACGAAAGCTCTATTAACTTGGCCTTCAACGTTGCCAAATAACAGTAATTCCCCGCCTGTGACAGCTCTCGGGGGTTCTGTACATAATCCCGACATGGGACACTCGATGCCCACCCCGAAGGGTGATCCACCTCCCAATCTCCCTGTTAACCTTCCAGCGGGCTCTGTCCACCTTTCTTGGGTTGATAGCCTTGCTCCAATGCAAGCGTGCCATCCAGTCGGTCCACACTACCACCACCCCGGGGAAGATCCTCTCCAACTCCATAATATCTAATTTAACATTAACTATCAAACCTAAACCCTTGCTTTCTGCTAAATCATTTTCACCCAGGTGGATTACCACCACGTCTGGTGTAGTCCCTCTTGTGTTGACCCTGCAGGTGGGGAGCAGCTGGTGCCACCGCATTCCACTGTGTCCCATCCATCGTATTACTGCTCGTGCAGACATCCCCAGCTGGTTTCCCCAAGAGGACTGCGCGGCTGCCTTCCCTGCCCATCGCACCAGACTGTGGCCAATTATCCAAATGGAACTTCTACAGGGGTGCGTCCCGGGACCTGAGTGCATAACAACATTAATAGTTCATTCCGAAAAACTGCACACATATGCCTTATAAGCCCGGGCCTTCCACCGCCCTACTTCTCTAATTTGCTGTTCTGAACAACCCGCCTGTGCTGCAAATGAAGCCGCACCGATCCTGAATGAATGGGATCCATAATCAAATGGTGGTAAACCCAAGTGTCCTAATGCCCTTCGCAGCACTCCCATGACTTGCTGTTGAGTCACTATACTACCGTTCCCATGCTGAAACAGCGGCCCTCCCACTGCAGGACGAATCCCCAAATATTCCAGATATGCCCTTACTGGGCAAAGTTCCGGCGCCCCTGCCTGATTCAGGCGGATCACTCGCCCTCGACCCCGCTGATCGGTTTTTGATTGCCTCAGCCACACCCAAAGCATGCCTCCCCTAACCTGCACATCATCAGCAGCTAGTGCCATATTTGTGGTATCCCACGCCGATTCCACAACCAATTCACTAATACGGAATGCCCCCCAAAATGCCAGTTTAAACAGTGCCCCAAACAAAACTGCCTCAAATCTGTTAAAACAAATGGCTGGAAGGGCGGAGCACAACCGAACCAGCAGAGAGGGGGTAATAGGCTTCCTGGTGTCTGGCTCCCTCGGGGTTTCCCTAGCCCAACTTTGTAATATCCTACGGGCAAAGAAACCCTGGTCCGGCAGGGGATGTCCAGCCAGGTGGCTGACAAATCCCAGCACTGAAAGTTTCCCCGCGATGGTCCCCACTGCGGAGCTCGCCCTCTGAAGAGCCATGGCAAATTGTAGCATATGCGCTTCAGGAATAGGGAATTGCAATGCCCAACCTTGCTGTGACCTAAACCGCTGGAACTCCTTGAAAGCCCTCTGATAAGCCGCCCGCGATCGCCCTGCCAGGGATCCCTGGATAATCGTGTACAGTTCTAGGATCCAAGGCTCCACAGTGCCTGCGGGAGGGGGTCCGGTGTTGCTCTGGCTCCCGGGACCAAGGAGCAAAATCGCTCCATCTGGAAGCAAGAAAGGGCATTGGCAGCGTTGTTATTCACTCCTGGCACGTGCTTGGCCACGAACAAAATGTTGTGCCATAAGCACACCCGCACGAATGCCCTAACTAGCTTCATTATCCTGGGAGAACGCAACGACATGGAGTTGATCACATGGACAACTGCCATATTATCACACCAGAAAACAACTGTGCTGTTAGTTAACTCCACTCCCCACAAACATACTGCTACTACTAACGGGAAGAGTTCTAAAAAGGTGAGATCCCGAGTCACCCCCCTCTCTTACCATTCCTTTGGCCAGGGGGGCTGCCAGGGGGCTGCACACCACCGTTGGCGAAAAAAGACCCGAAAACCGGACCCACCAGCCGCATCTGAATGTACCTGCAGCTCGGCTTCCAGCAGAAGGTCTTCCCTCCAAAAGCTCGCCCCGTTATATTCCTCCAAAAATTCAGCCCATGTTTGCAAGTCATCCTTCATGTCTCACGTCAGCTTAATATGGTAATGCGGCTTCAATTCCCCCCTAAGCTTACTGAAAAGACTTGCCAGAAAAGCCCTGCCTGGAGCGACCACTCTGCACGCAAAGCTCAAGCTCCCTACAAGCGATTGCAACTCTTTAACGGTGATCTTTGCAGCCGCCAAGCCTGCCTCCAACTTCACCCGGAGCTATGCAAGCTTGCTCTGGGGGAGTCGAGAAACACCTTGTACCGTGTCCATTTCGATACCCAAGTAAGTTAGGGTCGTCACCGGCCCTTCAGTTTTTTCCCGGGCCAATGGGATACCTAGGTCTTTTGCTACTTTCACAAATGTCTCCATCAGGTCGCGGCATTCCGCCATCCCTGGGCGGCCGATGAACAGGAAATCATCCAAGTATTTCCTGACCTCACCCCCCGCTGCTCGCTGCTTCACCACCCACTCCACCAACGAGCTGAAACGCTCGAAGGCAGAGCAGATGATCGAGCAACCCATGGGCATGGCACGGTCAAAATAAAACTGGCCATCCATATGGAAACCCAAAATATGAAAGCTGTAGGGGTGAACGGGGAGCAGCCAGAAGGCAGATTTAACATAGCCCTTCCCTAGAAGTGCTCCTTGGCCAGCTCCCTTCACTTGCTCGCTCAGCATCATCAAAGGGGACATATTGTACCGATGTCAAATCCCCCAGTATGGCATTGTTCACTGATCTTCCCGGAGGGTAAGACAGGTGGTGAATCATTCTGAATTCACTGGCCTCCTTTTTGGGAACAAGGCCCAACAGGGAAACTGTGAAATTTGCAAGTGGGGGGGAAGCAAAGGGGCCCATCACCCTACCTTCCTTCACCTCTTTACCCACTTTCTCCCTAAGGATATGCTCCGTACCCACTATGGACTTCAAATTACGAGGGATATTTCCTGACTCAACCTTCCCTGCCGGTATCCTAAAACCATAACGAAACCCATTAACTATGTACATCACCTCTGCTCTATTTGGGTGACCTTGTAGAGCTCTCTCTAATCTCTCCACCCTAACTGGGGTTGGGGCCCTTTGATATGTTGCCCCCTTGCCCACTAGCCTGACCTCCTTTACCCTGAGAGGGGAACCCTGCGCAGGGCTTACTCCCCTCCGACCGTCCCTTTGCACAGGCTGATGTGGCATGATTTCCTCCACATATCCCGCATGCGTGTCTATACTTGCACATGGAACGCCCGCACCTCCCATTGCGGGCAAATTCATAGCACACAGGTGCCATGGAAGTTTGGGCCTTCCGACCCTCGTTCCGAAAGGGATCGTTGGACGGTGCCACCCCTCCTTTTGTTAATACATGCCCCGTGTCGGTCCTTATCCCGCTAGCCGTACCGGTCATGCTATCCAGCCATAAGTCGATCGCATGCACCTCCCACCGAAGCCCAGGTGTATAAGCAGTCCTATGCCTGAACGCCTTGTCGTACCTAAGCCAGGCCCCCGAGGGGCCCGTGTTGTAAGCACGCCGCATGATGTCCACGTATTTCATCACGGCGTATGCCCTATCTGGGTAGGCCTGCGCAATGACCCCTTGGTACACTGCAAACGCCAGAGTCCAGTTGGCCTAATTGCGATCGACCTTTGGCCTCTTAAATCTCTCCTTATCTTTCTCGCTATCTTTCTCCGACGGGTGCGGCAAGAGGTCAGTAAACAACAGGGAAAAAATATCCAGGTACTCCCCTTTCCATATTTTTTCCCTCGCCGTCTGGGACAAGTGTGCACCCATTGGGGTGGATATATCACCATATCCTCCCCCAAGCGGGGTGGTGGTGGTGGCCAGACCCACTGGACATCCCCAGTCCAGCCAGGCTGGGGCCGCTCCCACACCTGTAAGGTCTGGCTCCCATAATGACCTGCTGCCGGCCCTACACAACTGCTCACTGCTGGGGAAGTACCTTGCTGCCCGGGGGCCGGAACCCGCCCCCCGTTGCACCATAGCCAGGGGGGCTCCTACACACTCCTTCCCCCTTGACTGGTTGTAGTCCCAACCGGTGGGGTTGCCATATTTCCAGGAACTCCCGACCCCATAACCTGGCCTACACCCCCTAAACCATCCTCCTGCCCCTAATCCTGCAGCTGGCAGAACCAGGGACCTGCCAACCCCACCCCCTGCCCCCCATGCCCACATACCTAGCTGTGATGTGCCCGGAGTTACCAACGGCGGCTGATACATCTGTGCCATAGCCTGTAATCCCCTCTCCAAAGACGCTATACGCTCAAGCACTTCCTGCACTCCTGGCGCTGTTGGGTCCTCCTCTGGACCTCCCGCCTTCTGTTGTTCCGACCTATCGGCAGAAGGGAGAGACCCCCTCCCCCCGCACTGCCCTCTGAGAGTAATGGGGGGGTTGCCCCAGCTGAAGGCTCCCCAGGTTCATTCCCAGCCTGGTCACTTCTCCTGGCCTGCTGGGGGGACAGGGAATCTCCCCTATATCTGGCTGGGGGACTGGCAGCCCACCTCCCCCACCGCCTAGGCGGAGAAACCTCAGCTCCCTGCAGGGAGGGAGCAGGCATTACTTGTAGCTGGCCACTCGGCCCTCCTCCTTGCCCCCATTGAAGAAAACTTCCCCCTGCTGCAAATCCACCAGCAGCCGGGGCGCCCCACGACTGTCCCTGTGCAAGCGGCTGACTCGTCCCAAACACAGGGGGCAAGGCACCCTGAGCCGCCCCGACCACCAGCACCTGAAAAACAGAGGGGTGGCCAGCCCCACTCCCGTACCCCCCCAAATCCTGGGGAGACAGGCAACCCAGCCGCCCCCCGCTCACCCCTCCATATGTCACCGTATCGGGCCCCTGATGCGAAACACCACCCCCTTGCTGCACGACGCCACTTGCCAGCTGGGGCTGGTATCCTCCCTGCCCCATGTTAACCTGGGCGGGAGACCCCATAGTTGTAGCCGGGGGGACTCCTCTCCCCCCCGAACCAAGGGTATCCCATCTGGTTGCCCGTGCTGAAGCCCCCTTGCGAAGGCCCTTCACTATATCCCACAGGAACTTGCACCTGCGGGAGGGGCATACCACCTCCTGTTGGCCAGAACGGACCCCCCACTAACCCTGAAGGCAAACCACCCTGTGCTGTAATCCCCATTGCCGCCCCGAGGGGCTGCCCTCTACTGTCACCCCCGCAGGGCCATCCTCCAGTGGTCTGGAGCCCCGTCCAACTCCTCCCAGGAAACCCAGTGTGCCGGCCGGCCCAACCATACCCCTCATGAGGGCCTCACACCCTGCCAGTCGATCTTGCATGGCTCCCAGCACCAGTGGGGCAGATCCCCCCCTCCGAGAGAATTCCAGCCCTTCTCTGGCCTATCACATTCTCCTCTTCATTTACCTGAGCCCCCTCCTGTTGAGCCCCTTCTGTCTGTCTTGTGTTCTTCTTAGTCTTCTTGGCCTTTGTGTGCCCCATTCTGCAAGGCCTCGAAGCACCCTTCCCTGTCCCTTTAGGTCTTCAGATTCTCGGGCTAGGCCCTCTGCTGCCCTCGTGGGCTTTCTAACTCAGGCTAGTGCCTACTGGGGTCCCGCTATGCCCCCCAAAGGGAGTCTGACAACCGACCCCTTATCAAATCACCCCCTACAACAGGGGTGGGAGGGGGTGGGGTGAGGGTATGTCCCTCTGTCACTGAAAGCCCTCAGTCTTCAATTCACCCCCCACAACAGGGGTGGGAGGGGGGTGGGAGTGGGATGAGGGTATGTCCCTCTGTAACTGAACGCCTTCAGTCTCACACTCTGCTTTCCCTCTTCACTATTGTTGCCACCCTGCCGTCTGAGGCAGCCCTCCCAGAGAGACCCAACAAGGCCCCCCCATTCTCTCTGTGCACCCCGCTGTCTGAGGGCTTCTGTTACTAACTAACACTACCCACACACAGCCACACTACTAAGGGGGGGCACTCCAGTGACCCAAAAAACCCCAACCCCTTGATCATAATCTGAGGCAGAGCGGCTTGCCTGATTGCGTGGCACTCAGAATGGCGCCGCACAAAAATCAACAGGCGGGAACGCTTCCCACAAGAGGCGGGGCCTCCCTGCCCACCTCTGATTGGCTGCCCCATTGCTGGGCAGAATACGACCGGGCCGCCGAGGGATCCTCGCCACAGCCTGGCGTGCGCGCTCCAGCACTTCCCTCCAGCGGTGCTGCCTGCGCCCTTAGAGGTAACAGACTGCTGCCTTTCCCCCAACCCCTTGCTCCATTCCCTTGATGGAGCATGACAAACGCCCCTGGTGGCCGCCTAATAAGGCCGCCTAATAAGGGCTCTTCTCTGCATTGTTCACCATAAACACTCCCCGAACACCTGGGTTGCCCCTGTCAAAACAAATGCTTCTGCCACTGCCCAACTGCTTCCACTCTTGTCTGTGCATGTACACATCCTGTATCCATCAACCTTGTTTCCCACATAGACAAGACTCCCAGTATTCAGCTGTCCCATTCCCCCAATCAAAATGAAAGGATATAGGGAAAAGAAGGGGTGAGGGGGCAGCAAGCTGCCCCTTCACTCCCTTGTGTCCTCAGCTTTAATGTTGCCCCCAACCTCCAGAGGAAGAGAACTGGGGCTGAAAGACCAAGGCAAAGTGTGGGTGCATGGAGCCTAAGGTGTAAGTGAGCACAATATGTGAGACTGTACGAGATCTTTCTGCTTACATGGCATGGACGTTATGCCTGTCCTATTGCTACCCCTTGACCCTCTCCTGTTTTCCAGCTTCAGTGCTGCTGCCAACCTGCAAACGGAAAACAATTGGGTCTAAAAGAGCAAGGCTAAGGCAACTTTCAGACCTCCCCCCGCCCCCCCAGCACGCATATTTTGGCTATGGGAAGAAATGCACACGCCAGGATATGTGCAGGGTTCGGACGATCTGAAAGCCCCCCTGCACGGCTTTGCCGGCAAACACCCGCAGCGATGCAGAGCAGAAAATCAAGTTCTGTATTGCTGTTTGCCGGCAAAGCGGTTGTGGGGGAGGGGGGGCTTTCAGACCGGCCAAACCCTGCACATATCCTGATGTGTCCATTCCCTCCTGCAGCCAAAATATGTGTGTGTGTGGGGGGGAGGTCTGAAAGTAGCCTAAGTGTGAATGTATGGAGCCTAAGTTGTAAGGGAGAACATGTGATAGCTTACATCATCTTTCTGCTTTCATGGAGTGCAAATTAAGGCTGTGGCCTTAACTTGCAATTTCTATGCTTTTTGGAGCAGGACTCAATTTGCAAGGGCCTTAACTCCTGTCTTAAACCAAAAGTTTTTTGATTATAGAATGTCTTTCTTTTTTGACAAGATTTGCAATACAGAAAATTTTTGAAATACAGAAAATTCCTCCTGCTGGTGCATTACAAAACTGAGCAGTGTAACAGTAAAACGTTCTATTTTTTCAGTACAGGGTGAGTCTTTAAATGTGCTGCCCCTAGGGTGTGAGCAGCAATAAGAAATCCTCCACCTGCTGAATTACAGAGCGTCCAGGTTGGGTGTCTTGCAAAGCCATGCACGGGGTGGGGTGAGGGACAGTGGATCCCAGCTCTGTCCCCTGCACTCAGATTTATTCCCCACACCCGGTTCCAAATGAAACAGCTTCTGAAGCACCCTGGAGGAGCCGGCCTCTGCCATCATTGGCCCAGGCTACCGCCTCCTCCTCTCAAGCTGCAGGAGACTTCAGGTGGAAAGGGAGGTCAGGGCCGGCCCCAGGGTCTGAGAGACCATGTGGGAAGTCTTGGTGCAGGGCCTAATTTGCATAATTAGGCCCCACCTAATTATGCAAATGTATACATTTACATAAAATTTACTCTCTCTGGACAGAAAGGATTCCCATTCCCACCCCTCCAAGCAACCATGGAGAAGTATGGCCTCCCCATGCCCCCCCTCCCCGGTTTGGCACCCCTTGGCTGTCTTACCTGGCGCTCAGCGAAGTGGCCATAGACAAGCATGGCCTCCCAATGCTTCCTCGCCACCCGAGCATGTACCACCACTTCCCAGGAGTGGTTCCATTGCAGGGGCAGCGGGCAGGCAGTGAGGCAGGCACAGAGAGACTGACTGCATCCACTGCTTTGGGGGGGAAGCTTAGCCAGCCTGGCCTCCAGGGCCTGTTGCTTCTTGCTGCCAGTGCCGCCTGTGCCTTCTGCACGCATGAGGTGTGACCAGTCCAGAGGTGCTGCTATCAAACACACAAGACACCCAAAATATAGCTAGTCTATTAAGCACATTATGCCATGAAAAGATAATATATAAGACAGAACACTACAGTTCAAAAATCAACCGAGTTACTGATGAAGGCGGAAGCCAAAAAGTCTAGCTAGTAAATAAATAATTCTCTGTTCAGTCATTTTCCTCTCATTATATATCTATATCTAAAACCAGTTCAGTTGTGCCCCCATAATCAGTTCACGCTGCCCCCATCCCATAACCAGTTCATTTGCACCCCCGCCCCCATATAATAAATTCACGCTGCCCCGCACTCATAACCATTTAATGTGTGCCCCCGGGGCAGCATGAATTGATTGTATTGGGGGGCGCAAATGAATTGGTAATCGGGTGGGGTTTTAAAGACAGTATTCCTATTAGCAATAACTTCATTAAGAAGAGTTAGTGAAGTAGCAGCCATAATAATCTCAGAATCATATTTGCAGATTTATTTTCCAAGATAGAATAGATATTGCTTTACATCCTAAATTCCTAACTAAGATAGCATAAGTAAGACAGTTGTGAGAATGTGGCCCTTTTTACATGGGCCTCTCCCACCCATGATCATGCAGATTTCTGTGTGTTCATGGGTGGGGGAGCCCTATGTGAACAACGTGGTGCATGCACCCGTGGTGAGTGGGAGTGGTGTGCGCCTGCCCCACTCATGGAGTAACTGGGGGAAATGGCAGTTACTCTGTGGGTGTGGATGAGTGGGGGATATGTGTGCAGTCATGTGCATGCCCTGCCCATGCCCGGTACACTCACAAACCCCCCACCCATGTAAAAATAGCCTGTGAGGAGCCATTCAAAGAAGAACAGAAGGTTACTACCTTGTAAACAAGGTTCTTTGAGATGGTTCTGAACATTCTCACAATACCCACCCTTCCAGCCCTGTGCGGAATTTTTTTCTTATATTCCTAGGAAGGGTTGGAAGGAACTGTCATTCTGAAGGGGAAGAGTGCTTTTTTTATACTAGAAGAGCTTAAGACCAACACGTAGTCTGTTGTTTGAATAGGGTGAGCATGCACAACCTAGTTGTGAAAATGTTGGGAACCATCTCGAAGAACCTTCTTTACAAGGTAATACCCTTCTGATCACTCACATGGGGAGTTGTTTGTAAACAAACAGCTTTATCTCCCAGCTGATCGTGTTCCCCCTGCTGCTGCAGCACTACTAAGAGGCAGAGGCAGGTGAGGGATGGGGACAGGAGCCAGGGAGGGGAGACAGAAGAACTTACTGGGGGAGAAGCTGGCTGCAGCCTGCCTCCCAGCCATGCAAGCGTGGGGCTCCAGCTGGCCATACATGTAGCACATGCCTGGGGCGCTGGCATGTGCTACATGTATGGCCAGCTGGAGCCCCAACTGATGTCACACTCTGCCTGAGGGAGGCAGAGTGTGACATCAGTTGCAAAAAGATGAGTCCCTAGCATAGGGGTAGTTATTTTGCCCAGAGCATTAGCAGTAGCTTTCAGGGGCTGGCAGTGGTGAGATTGTGTGTCATTTTTGGTATCCTGAGATGGTCAGACCATCACACACGCCTTTGAGGGCTATTTGCTTGAGCCTGGCCACCATCCCAGGAACCCTCTCATCTCCTCCTCTCTCAGAGAACCCAGGAGTCCTGACTGCCAGCCCCACTGCTGAAACCCACTAGCCCCCACTCCCTTCCCAGAGAACCTGGGAGTTCTCCAGGTTCAAGCGGAGATCACTCCCCCCCCCCACACTAGGGTTGCCATATTACCTGGTTGGCTGAATGGGGGCATTCTCGGAGCATTAGCTGGTCTGGAAACTCACCCCCACCCCACACGAAGTACACTTTTAGCCTGTTCTGTGCCACCCTCTCTCATCATGTGAAAGCACTCACTCACTGAAAGCTGCTGGCAGCTGCAACCATGATTTGTGTGATTACCCCCATCCCTGCTCCCAGCAGCACCACGTGGTGAGCCCATGCTGCGCAGGGCTGCCTTACACCAGAGAAAGCACGTGAGGAGGAGGCAGGAGTGAAGTGAGGCAGCAGGCACAAGGCATGGCGACTCTCTCAGCAAAGATTTAAGAAGTGGATGTGGAGTAGTCATCGTGACCCAGCTGGACCGTCGAGCAGCAGAGAGAAGAGGCAGATCCGACGAGAGGCCTCTGAGGCCGGTTGTTGGAACAGGACTTTTAGCAGCAATACAAAAACCGGTAAAAAGCAGCAGGGAGCGTCCGTGCACTGGCAGTGGCTACCTTTCCTAGCGCTGAGAGAAGTTGAGAGGCTTTTTCAGGTCCCCGCTCTAACTGCGTCTCACCTGCTCTTCTCTTGAAGCGAAGAGGAGCAGCCGCCAGGCACTTTACAAGCTGTCAAACTCTGAGGGCAGGGGCTAGAGTAGCAGAAGGAAAACAAGGAGCCCCCAACCCCTTTTCCTTCTCGGCGCCATGTGGCTGAGCTGCCTACAGGCTGCTCAGGTTTTTCCTAGGATCAGTGCTGCTCTCCTCGGAGCAAAGGTGCTGAAGGGAATTTGGAAGCAGAGAATGTGAAGGAAACCTGGGCTAGAAGCAGAGCCAAGCCATGTATGTCATGCCTAGAGGACGGATTGCGGGAAGGAAAGAATGCTCCTTTCTTCCTTCCTTGCAGGGTGGCCACTCCTCTTCTCCCAGCAGCCCTGTCTCAGCAGAGACACTCCACTATCTGCTGCAGAAGACGAGCACCAAGGGAAGGTGCTGAAGGGAATTTGAAAGCCAATAGCATGAAAGGAACCTGGGCCAGCAGAGCCAAGCAGCACGGACAAGGAGGCGGGCTTAAAGGGCTTGCCAGAACGATGGGCTACGCTGTTTGCACCTTCAGGGGAGCGAAGTGCCCCTGCCCCAAAACCCACCCCCAGGCAGGAAGCAAGGGGGCTTCAGGGGAGACCAGCGCAGAGGCTAGGCTGTTAGAGAGTGGGGGAAGCCACTCTCCCCCTGATCCCTCAAAAGTCCCCACAACTCATTATCTAAAAAACAGGGGCTGATGGACACATGTTGCCATGAATTTGGGGTGTAAGAGACAGTTCCCTCTGTTGGGGGTGGAAATTAAGACCCCATGTTCCCCCCACCTGTTCCGGGCCCTTGCATAGCAGCACTTAGGGCTGTGCTTGCCCCTGAAGCATGTGACTCTCTGCTGGGGTGGGGAATAGAGATTTTGCTGTGTTCTGAGAGGAGGGTGGTTTCTTCCAGGAGTCCTCTGTCTGGTTAGACAGTGGGATGCTAAAGGGGGTGATCATTCAGAGGGACTAAAGCAAAGCAAGTCAGAGCTAGTCTCTTTCCTTACCTGGCTTTCCCGTGGCTTAGCACAGAAGGGCTAGGAGTTGTTGGCTAAGGATAGAGGTTACTGCCTGATGCTTGTGTGCACCCAGAATCCCTGAGGACTGAAATGAGAAAGTGGGTTGGATTAGGTATGTGCAGTTCAGCTCTTTGCATATTTTGTTGCCAGGAATGGGACTTCTCTGGAGGAAGTGATTTGAGGATTTCAGCCATTGCTTCTGGATAGTATCACTTCATCTGTGTTGCTCTTTTAAAAAATCTAGGAATTGATCTTGCTTTCCCTGTCCAGTCAGTATGTCAATTGCTGGAGTTGACAAAGGATGCAGGACTGTACTCATAGAATCATAGAGTTGGAAGGTACCTCAGAGGCCATCTAGTCCAACCCCTTGCTCAGTGCAGGAAATCTGCAGCTACAGCAACTCCGACAGATGGCCATCTTGCCTCTGTTTGAAAACCTCCAGTGAAGGAGAGCCCACCACTTACCTAGACAGTCTGTTCCACTGTCAAACAGCTCTTACCACTAAAATGTTCTTCCTAATGTTTAACTGAAATCTGTTTCTTGTAATTTGAGTGTATTATTTCTAATCTTGACTACAGGGGCAAGAGAGAACAGGTCTTTGCCATCCTCTCTGTGACAGCCGTTCAGGTATTTGAAGACCACTATCATGTCTCCCTCTATTCTTCTTTAGGCTAAACATACCCACTTCCTTCAACCTTTCCTCATAGGATTTGATTTCCAGAACCTTGACCATTTTTGTTGCCCTCCATGGGATGGATTTTCAAAATTGAAAAACCAGAACTTCCAAGAAAATGCCCCATAATTACATAACAGTAAACACCAATGCAGTATTTCAACATTAAGTACTGATGCCTCCTCTGCACCCCAAAAGCGTCTGAAACCAGAAGTAAAAGCATTTTTTCTCCAGCGTTTCAACTGCTATAACATTTGTGGGTCTTGTCTGATCCGCATGAGAATTGGACAGGTTTTACCCTGCATCAGAATGACACTCCCTGCAAAATATCAGACAAATAGGACAAATGCTGTCATTTTTATAAGCAATAGAATATTCATGCTTTATAATGGAGAGTGGGTGCTCTCTTTAATTATGGAGTAGTTCTTGCTGCTCTGTAATTATAAACTTACCTGCAGATAGAATTGTGTATTAAGGGCTTTGGCCCTAGAAGTCCTAAAAGGGCTATTGCACTACGTATGGCACAGGCCTAGCTACTAAAAGGGGAGCCTGTAGGGACGGCAGCGTCGGAGACCCTACCAATGAGAGGTTCTGGAGATACTTTATACGCTCTTGGATAGATCCCTAAACCCAGGTGCTGTGTAATTAGACGAAGTGTTGCAAGACAGGGTGTGTTTGTGCTAATTCCGCAAGCTCTGAGTGCCTGAGGCTCTGGAGGCCCCCTGCCGCTGTGTGCATGCACAGAATGGCCCTGGTGGCCATTTTGCGCATATATTGTAAACTTTTAATTTAAAAAAAAATCAAAAAAGTCATTGCACATGTACAAAATGTCCACTGGACCATTCTGTGCAAGTGCACCCTTTCCCAAAATGGTGCTGGCAGCAGTGGCACCATTTTTGAAAAGGGTCGTGAATGCAGAATTATTATTATTATTATTATTATTATTATTATTATTATTTTTTTAAAGTAAATAAAAATAAAACAAAAATGAAGGCACAACTTGAGAGGGGAACAAGACAAACGTGGGGAGTGTGGCAGGGATAAGCAAGAGAGAGATCAGAAACGGCACAAGCAAGACAAGGGGGTACAGAACAAGAAAAAGTATGCAGGCAAAGGAGAGGAACAGTGGTGTTCTGCCCAGCTTCAAGTTGCTACCAGCATGCCTTTTATGCTTACTGGCAGCCAGCTAGGAAGCTGGAAGGTGGGGCAATGACTGGAGACAGACAGACAGACAGACAGATGGGGTAGGGTTAGGTCCCCATCTCGCAAGACGGTGGATAAATGGGGAGAGTGGATGGACCAGAGGAAAGCTGAGGCAGTAGTGCTGTTGGACCAGTCACTACTCCAGAACATCTGAGGGTGGGGTTCAATTCTGGGGCCTGATAGATTTTCAATAAGCCAGCTCGGGTGCCCAGCAAGAGCTCTGCTATCCTCCTTCCTGTGCCGTGTTTCCTGCTGGATATGTCCATGTCTGCCCAGGCCTTGACTTTCTGCATACCATGCACATGCAGCCTTTTCCCTCTGCCTAGAGTGCAGCAGAGGATAACACTTGCTTTGGAGATGGTTGCCTTTGCTCTGGACTAATCATTGTGTTCATGCTATTTTCACAAGTTCCTTGTACAGATTGGCAGCTGACCTGATACAAATGACTCCGCAGATGATCAGGAGTAAATTGCTTCAAGGCCAGTTACTCAGAATAACTGACAGAGGACCATTTGCTCCTGTAATAATTAGTACTGTTGTTCACACAGTAATTTGCTCCTATGGACATGAAATGCCCCTGATGTGTAAAACATTGTATGGGTGTTTTCAGACAAGACACTACCCACCCATCTCCCACCCACTATACATATTACAGGGCACCCATGGGGCAACACTGCAGCCCTGCAACATGTTTAGTGGGTGGAGAGTTTCATCTGAAAATGCCCTATGAATGTTACAGCCTAGGTTCGCTTTTAGACGAGTGGGTCGCTGTTGCGTGACCCGCTCTCAGTGATGTTTCAAAATCCCACAACGCGGGATTACACGTGACAGTGGTCGGGGATCATACACATGGGAGGCGGTAGCGCATGATTTGCCGACCACGAATTAAATACCCCGATTGCGAGGTATTTAATTCACAGTCGGCAAATCATGCGCTACCGCCTCCCATAAGCATGATCCCCGCCCATTGTCACGTGTAATCCCGCTTTGTGGGATTTTGAAACATCGCATGAGCGGGTCGCGCGACGACGACCCGTTCGTCTGAAAGTGGCCCTAGGACAGCAAGCCCCAGAACAACTGTCCATGAGGTAAAGCACCCTGCATGTGTGTGTCCTTAAAATCCAATAACGTTTGCTAATGTAGCAGGGAGTGAAGACATTCAGCTCTATTTGTGCTTTGCAAGCTCTAAGAAGCTTTGCTGATGACAAGACTTATAATGTTCCCTGATATTCAGGTGAACCAGCGGGGGTGAGTGCAGGAAAGTGCACAGATGATGTAATCTTTAATAATGGGTTTACTTCAACAGCTCTTCAGGATCTGGCAAAGCTCAGTTTAAAGGTTAAGAAAGTCATGCATGCTTCTGGATGCATTTGTTATCCTATCCTATCCTTAGATAGATGGTCTGTCTGTCTATCTATCTCAGGACAGATTGTTTTGTTGTCACATCAAATAAAAGGATGTCAGGGTAGCAGGTGTTTTTTCCCTAATCAAAGGTAACTGCTGGAGTGATATGTCAAAAATGGAAAATTCTTCTAGGGCCCTGAGCACTGAGATATTAGACAATCTACTTGTTTTACTTCATAAAGTAAAGCTCTCCTCCTGATGGCACAAATGTTCAGCTGCATTCCGTTGCCATGTTCTGACATAAGCTCTTTCTTTTGTAACAATTTGGTGATTGAGGTGAAGCCAAGATAGTTTCAGGCTTTGTAAAAACTCAAGATTGGATTTCCAGCTTCATATGAATAATGCTTGAACTGCAGGTAATGGTTGTACAAACAGCAGCAGAATCTTAGTTCTTTAAAATGTGTCTATTCTGGAAGGATCTCACTGTTGTTAAGCAGGATTCACCCTGCACGAAAGCAACTGCTTTGAAAAGGGCGTTCTTTATAACGATGGGATGGGATGTTGTGGATAGTTGCTGCCCAGACTGCTGTGTTTTGTTTTCCATTGTACAGGCCAGAGAGAGATTTTCAATGCCACAAAAGGGAATTGGGCACCTAACCACTATAGATGATCAGTGGGAATTAGGTACCTAACAGTTCTCTGTGCCTCTTTACAACTCCCCCTGTAAATTGCTTGTTACTTTTTAGTCACCATAAAATACTTAACTTTCTTCTAAAGAACTAAAGGAAAATGGTTGTACTGAAGTCAGTCTTAAATATCAAAGTGTGTTTCTCTGGCAATAAACCTGGAGCAGAACATGGGGGGGGGCAATCATAAACAAGCCACCTAAACAACATAATGATGAGCTGTGCCTCCCTTGTATTGATATTAAGATCAAGTTAATAACAAATCTCATTGCCAGGAGGCTAAGATCAAGGCTCTAATGTGCCCCATTCTTAGCTCCAGTGAAAGAGACTAATGGTAAGCAGCATGCTACTGAATAAAGTTCATAAATTGGAAGCACAAATAGCTTGTTTTCTAATGAGTTGTGGACTGCACAATTGTACAGCAGCTCTTGGGTTGACAGGAGTGCTGCTCCCACTGCATCAGTAAAGGAATTTAAAGGATGCCGTTTGTGCACTGAAATTATAATCACTAAATTGAATGCTTTTGTACTCTTGCAATGGTTCTTCTGATGAAAAAGGGTGAGAGTTACATTATTCAAGGGGAAGTAAGACACCATCAGGTTTAATTTTTGTAAAGGATTTTTTATGGATTCCCAAGTTCATTTCTTATCATAAACAAGAAGATACATTAACTAGAAGAACCATACTCTGTGAGCTCTTATCAGTTAACTGATGTAAAAGATGTACTTCAAAGTAATTGCTACAGAGGAAAAGCAGATATGGAACTCTGCATGAACACTGGGGCTGGACTAAGCTGGGCTGCCCTTCTGTGGCTCTGCTGTGTACCATCCACCCAGGAAAAGACAACTGTGAATTTTATACTTGGATTCTCCCTTTTTGAATCTTAATAGCTTATATCCCCAGATCACACAGGGTTTTGCTTTTAAGACCTAAAATCTACAACAGAAGTTCCTTCCTACGGAACTTTGTGGTTCTGAGGCTTGGTGAGAGAGAAAATATCTGTGTAGTTGGGTTGTGCTAAATTTAGATTTGTAATGACTGAAAGTTTTTAGAATCTAATGGGGTTTAGCTTGTATGAAATATGGTATTGCTTTTATGAAAGCCACTGTTAGGAAATTTGTCAAGAGCAGCATCATAGTTGGCACTAAACTGTCTCAATAAAGAGGGGAGAAAATAATTTAGCTACTGAAACTGGAGACTTTCCTCTGTATCTTAAAGGAATTTTATCCTGTGCAGGTGTTGGACAGATTAAGCCTAGTAGAAGATTCTGGGTGATTTCAGACGTTATGTTGGGGGCATTCACCCCGGCTGAACCACAGTTAAATGCGGCCCGCGTTTGCATTCACCACACTTCTGGACCCCCGGTCGTGAGGAGGTCGAGAAGTGTGGTGAATGGCCACCACGGCTGTGGTGAAAGGAAAGTAACGTCCGGTTACTTACCGTTCACCGCGGTCAATGGCATTCACCCCCGCCCGTGGTTGCAGCAGCGGCAGTATTGGCTGCTGCCGTCACCCATCGGAAGTGGGGAGGGCCGCCGGGGAATGCAGGGAGAGGGGCCGTGTGGTAGCATGCTGCGCCGCGCGCCCCCTCCCCCTTTGGGGGGGGGATGCCCCTTTAGATGTTACGACCGGGCGCTTTCAACACAGACCGTGGGTTGGTTCGGACCACGGCCGGGGTGAAGGGGGGGGAACGTCTGTTGGCTCGCCCCTTCACCCCCGGTCATGGTCCGAACCACCCCACGACCCGTGGTGAAAGCGCCTGGCCATAATGTCTGAAATCACCCTGTGTATCAACGAATGGGGAGAGAACTTAACTCTTCATAGCTGTGTCTACTACAGCTTTCTGTGACACACAATGTCTCTTGGAATCTTAATTTAGTGCCCATTTGCTGTGGTTTTCTTTTGGAAATGTGGAAAATCCAACAATAAACTGTGCTGTTCTATTGTAGGAGTGAGTTTGCTGATCCCATATGGAGCTATCCCCGAGGAGAGTTCATGGGAAATCTATCTTATCATCAACCAAAGGGAGTCCAGGTAAGAGTGACACCAAATTACATGGAAATGCTACTCTAAATTCAAAGTGTGTATTCCCATTTGATGAAGTGGACTAGATGACCCTTGAGAGGTTGGACTAGATGACCCTTGATGTACCTTCCAACCCTGAAATTCTGTGACTGAGTCATAGGATTAGAGCAGAACTACAGCTTTTACAGAAAAGAGAGAATTTCTAATCCCCATTGGAGCAAGTAATAACATGAGCAGGCTGAATCCATCCCTCTTTTACTCTAGCACAACTTCAGTGGGGTGGATCCCCTGTGCGCACACAAATGCACGTAGGTTCCATATGGCACAATGTGCCTTCAATGGAGATCTATGTGGTTTGCGTGCAGCTGCTTGTGGGATCCATGGGACATGGGATCAGCCCCACTGACTTTCTTGGAATTAATGGTATATGAGAGATCAGAATTGGTTTTATGTACTGCTGTTTGTTAACTCACATTCAACATATAAGAAAAGACTAGATGACTCAGGAGATGGGGTATGTAGTAGTGTGTCTTGTACTCCTAGGTTATCAGTCTGAATCAGTTCCATTTGTTATGAATGACTACTCGTTACCACCATTCAACTGGTATTTGATAAGGCTAAAATCAATGCACCATTTTCCATCCATGAAGATTATTAGCATTTTTGAAGAGTCATCCAAATAAATCTCCATGTCCTATAACATTTGGATATTCATTAATTAGGTTATTTCAGTTTATTCACTCTTGTTCATTTCATTTTGGTATTTCAGTAAATTTGATATTTCATTTTTGTCACTTACGTCTGAAATTATCCAAAGTTAACGGGATGGGCCACCAGGCCCGCCATGCTGAATTGCGCTCTGGGATCCATTTTGGATCCCAGTCAAGAATCAGTCTGGCCGTCCTTTAAATGTGCCGGCCTGATTCCGCCTGGGGATCAGGGAGGGGGCAGGACTGCGCAGTGTGACGTGCGGCTGCAAAGCCGTGCTTCTCTGGCCGCCCACCCTCCGGGAGACAGGTGGGCGCAGCAGCCAGTCTGGCCACTGCGCCTGATCTCGGACCGTGGCCAATCCGACCACACTTGGGGCCTGATCCCACCACGTTTTCAGACCTCCGCGTGGCCGGAGGTCTGAAAGCATGGTGAATGAGATTCCAGCTAGGTATTCACTCGGGTGAACATCTGGCGGAAATCCCTTTTAGACGTTACGGTACCATCGGCCACCACAGGGGGTTCACTGGGTGACCGTGGTATCGTAACGTCTGAAATTACCCTTTGTGTCGGTATGGTTGTGCAACAGTTGTACTTATTATGTGACAATCTCATGTATGTCATGTTTTTATATATGTTGTTGGTATCTGACATGGCCTATTGGCTGATTCAGAAATAAAGTTAGTTTGTTTAGTTTAGTTAGGGCTCATTCAGACATGTGTTTAAATCGCACAGCTGCGGCGGTGGCGGCATCGTGCGATTTAAAGAACCCCGCACTTCCGGATTGGTGTGAATGCGGTGAGCGCGCACATTTCCACCTAGCCAGAATTTTGGGAGTGTGGTTTGAAAAGCTGTTTGAAGCAGCTTTTCAAACCGCATTCCAAAAATTCAGGCTAGGTGGAAATGTGCGCGCTCACCGCATTCACACCAATCCGGAAGTGCGGGGTTCTTTAAATCGCACGATGCCGCCGCCACAGTGCGATTTAAACACACGTCTGAATGGGCTCTAAGTTACTATTAGTGCCGTCACCTCATTGCACATCAGTATGGTGCACAATTGCATGCCATGCTGTTGAGTGACAGAAATACCAAAACTGACCTAACTGAAATAACCACGACGAACATTTGATCAAGAAAATGAAACATGGCAGGTAATAGTATCTCCCTCTCCATTTTGCTAAACTGAAACAAGTGGATGAAATTCATTGTAAGCTTTATTCATGTGAAAAATTCATTTCAGCCCTAATAAACTTGGTAACCTATGTGGAATATATGAATTACTAGGATTTCAGTTCCAAGTTCTATAAATTCCAGTTCCAAGCGTACAGATAGTGTTCCGCTAGCCACAAGTGACTATAGTCTGTTACTTTGGTTCAACCTCAGGTAAGGGTTAAATGGTCCACTGAGGCTGAGCTACCCTTTTTCTGTTAAATGTGATCTTTTCACAGTATATTTTATAGGAAAGTGTTTTTGAAATTTATGTTCCATATATTTTTTTCACTTGTGAATAAACAGAGGACTTCCTTCTCTGTGGCTTTCGATCTAGTACTATTACAATTATTGCAAAAAAGGGAATGTTGTTAGTTAGGGTTTTGTTGAATATAGAGGGTCCACCATATTTTCTCTGTACCAGTGACTAGTACCTGGTGCTTTAGAGAAAGTTACAAAACCCGTACAGTGGATACAGGTGTACGATCATTTGCCTCCATGAATAGGGTTGCCAGATATGCAGATTTTTCCAGAACATTTAGGAAAAATACACGTTGCACGGCCTGTGTTGGTGCATAAGGCAGGTCCTGCAACATGCATTTTTCATATCTGGCAAGCCTATCCATGAAGGACTCATCCTAATCCCAAATAGTGAAAAGATCAGGAAGGGATATAAAAACTTATGCTTCAGGGCTGAAGCAACAGTTTGATGGTAGAGCTGGTCAAAATTAGTTTTTTTTAATTTGGGAAATGTTTAAGTTTACAATATTTTTGTTTCAGCGTTTTTTTAACCAGTTGGACATGCCCACTGTACTAATCTGGTGTTGGGGTCAAACAGACCCCAATTTAGCCATAATTTAAAGAAAAAAACAGGAGTTAATTTGAAAAGGACAACAGCTGTTTAGAAAAAAAAATCACACTGTATCAAGATTTTGTTGGGCGAGGGGGGGGGAGGACAGGAATAGGAATAAAACAAAAGGCAGCAGGGGTTAGTAACACCCCATGATGGCCGCAATGTTAACACTACCAACCACGCAGGAAAAGCAGCTGAGTTTTCAACGGGGGTGCCAAGTGTTTACCAAACAATTAGTGATTTTATCTAATTATCTTTGTATTCCTCTCAGATGGCTCCATGAAGTCTGATATCTGCCTAAATTAGATAGCAGCCTTACTGCAAAAAGGTCAATTTAATGTTGACTTACTGACAAAAGGGTCACCTAACAAGTAAATGGAGGCTTCATTAAGCCTACTTTGTATTCCTCTGAGATGGCTCCATGAAGTCTCCTGATCTGCCTTTAGATAACCACGTGACTGCAAACAGGTTTTAATGTTAACCCTTACTGACCAAAAGGGTCACTTAGCAAGTAAACTGAGGGGTCCAAACAACTCCATATGGCTGATTGGTAAGTATTTTTCAAAATGAACTCTGAAAGCAGCTATGATGAAAAAAAACGATGATAAAGGTTCACACCAGTAAGTTTATAACTGCAAAAAAATATACAACTCAATCTGTGTCTGTAAAGTGAATCGTTAGCTTGGGATATAATATACCCCCCTCCCCCGCAAAGCATTTGTAGTGATATTTTTGTACACATGAAAATGTCATTAATGAAACCAGACACAATGCTATATTTCTTTCTATTTCCACTTCTTGTAAGAAAAGAAAAAAAGATCAGGTTCTGGTTAAGCATTTCAAGAAATAATAAACATTTATTTATGTTTAACAGCATTTTGGGGGTCAGCTTCTTCTGTACTTCAGTTGGGGTCAAACTGACCCCCAGCAGCATCAGAATAAAAACTTTAAAAAAACAATCGGCCAATTGATTTTTTTTTTTTCTATTTCCAAAACAAAATAGTAATATAAAACTGTGTAACTATGTATATTTGGGTTTCTGATATGCCATTTTGCCCAAAATAAAAAAATTGAAGAAAAGAATTTAAAATGTTGATATTTATTTTTTTAGAAATCCAAATTTTTCTGCATTTTTCAAAAAACCCTAATATCAGAAATGGTAATTTTTGTAAGTTATTGCCGTTCAAACAATTTTTGGTATCTTCTCTATGTAGAAGCATTAAATATGACAGTTCTGGATGTTCTGGGCATAGTCTGTTTATGCTTCATGTAGATAGTGAATTCAAGTAAGTGTTTCTATTTATAGCTTTATTATGTTGTATTATGTCCCCAGAAAAAATCCTGTTGGAAAATTTTCAATTACTGATGCACCAATGGCTGTTAGTCATTTAAAAATTAGATTTGGCTCTTTGTTACCTGTGTATATCTGAGGGTGAAAACAGACATGACGCTAACCACCCTTGGTGGTCATTTATACATGTTGCAGGGCTGCATAGGGCACCAATACAGCCCTTCAACATGCATAAATAACCACCAAGGGTGGTTAAAGGGTGTTTAGCATCATGTCTGTTTTCACCCTGAGGTTACCACATTAGCAAATGAAGTTGCTCCAGATTTACACCAGAGTAATATTAGAACGTGGTCAAGTGTCTCTTCTTTTACAATTAATTTTTGTTGCTCTTGCTAAGAAGGCAGGCATTCAGCAAAACAGATGGTTTAAGCAAATTTTTATAGCTGTTCTCATAAAAAGATTTTCTGGTGCCCATTGGCTTTAACTTTTCACATAACTTGGGTTGTAAAGAATCAAAGTGCTATACCAGTCAGATGTTTCTCAGACCTTGGTGGGAGTTTGTTCATGTGGAGTGCTAAGTTTGACTCAAATTATTTTCAGTGGGGCCGATCCCATGCCTTGCGTGAGTCATGCAGTATGCAGAAAACATGCATGTACCCATTGCAGGAACATTGTATCACGCGCAAGCTGTGCATATCCTACACACTGGAGGTTTGGGATTGTGACCATAGTAGCTGGAAGTATCACTTAAATACTGCTTTGTTAACTTCACTGAATTTCCTTGGATTTAAACTGAAGTTTAGTAATTGGAACACAACAAGAGAAAGGGACTATAACACAAAAATCTGTGATGGGTCAATACCAAGAAACAAACAAAGATCACGGAATACACATTACAAAATATCAATTATGAAATTGTATTGTTGTAGAAAAGCATCCAGAGGATAATAATTATGACAAACGGGTACAAAATAGTACAAGTAGTGACTATCATAAATAATAATAATAGTTATTATTATAAGCATTTATATAACGCCAGCGATGTACCTGGTGCTTTACAAAGACTAAGATAGACACGGTCCCTGCCCGAGAGCTTATAAAATGAACCAAAGTTTAGTAATTGGAAACTGGAATCTAAAATCATCACTAAAACAGAATGTCACAAGGCCAGCGTACAAGTTTGTAAGGGGCAGGTTTGAAGAGGATAGGATGCTAAACCAATTTCTCATCTTTCATTCCTCACAGAACACATCCCTCACTTTAAGTCCCAGATTTCCTTAACAACCCATTTATAGTGGTTAATCTTGCTGGTTTTTTCATGTTTTGGCACATGATATATAGTTTTGATTTTTTTAGGTTGTCTTGTCCTGCTCATTCTAAATGAAATGACCCCACAATTGCATTATTATTATTTTATTATTCTGTGTCTCATTTTGTCATTTTTCTCTGTATGTTTTGCACCCAAGTTTCTCAAAGTATTTTAGCAGTAATACATCTCCAAAATGATTGAATTCAGAAATATCCCCATAAAAATTTCCCTCCAAACATTAATTGATTGAAGCTGCACTTAAAGTTGGATGAATATGTTCCTGAAGGAAAAAGGGCAGGCTATCAATCTATATAATTAATAAGCTAGTACCATTTTCAAAATGGGTGAATTTTGACAAAGTTTAAGTCCAACGTTTTCCAAACAGGTTCACTATTTTCAGTGCCCAGTTTTAGACTCCTTAGAGCCAATAGGTTCTATCAGAATGAGAACTTTTTTAGAAAATAAATTAGTCCTAAATTATTTGCCTGAAATCCTAGTGGCACAAGGCCAGGAAAAACAATTCAGAAGTGGCCTCTAATCTCCAGGGTTCCTAGTTTTCTTTACCAAAACCCTGGAAATTCTCTGAAAAAAACCCTAAATTATCTGATTAAAAACAGAAAAATTGGTGGTTTTCATCTGTTAAAAATAAAAAGTGTATTGCAAATTATTCATTTTTGGTGACAATTCGATGACTGGTTGCCACTTCCACTCTTATAACAAAACCAAGTCTCTCCCTTTGCAGGTGGTGGCAGTGCGCCACTCCAACCCCATGCTCCCATCCAGCCCTGGCACTTGCCTAAAGCCAGACACGGCTGTGTTCTTCTTTCACCAAATTTCTTCTCTTGGACTCAGGTGCACACCAGAACCTCGACAGAGATTCTGCCTCCTTTAAATTTCCGCTTCCACCAATAAGTTGTAGGTGGAAATTTTCAAGAAAAAAATTGCATTCCATGTTTTTCTCTTATCAAATGGGAATTACATGTTTTTCTCTGGTTTTCTTCCCTTCATGGAAAACCACTTGACAATACTTAGACCACTTGAGCTTTCCCCACTGCAACTGCCAAGTGTTGTTTAATCACTAGACTGGCCATTTTTAGATGAGACGTTACAATGCAGGTCTACCTATCCCACACGCATCCAAACACCCGTCTGAAGGTGGTGTGAGAGGTGTGCGCTCCTATGAACCGTGCACTACCCAACCATGACCACTCATGGACCAGTGGAGAAATAACTGGGATGCTCTAGGGATGGGCGAACAGAACTGAGTTTGGAAATTCGGTTCAGTCGACCGAACTACTTGAGTTCCAAACTGCTTTCGCCCATCCCCAGGATGCTCTCTGCAGGGGAAGGCAAATCTGTGCATTTCCCTGGGCTGTGTGAACCAGGCTGCACATCCATCCAGGGGAAAGGTCTGCTAACACCATAGAGAAACTGTCGCAATGGCCAGAGCAGCACAGCAGCCTCTCATGAACCAGTTGCTGCCCCCACCCCACCCCCCCAATCCCAGACACAGCCCGACTGGGAGACCATCCTCCTTGCAAGTCCTAGTTGTGCAGGCCACACTCCCCACAGACCCTGCATCCAAAGGCATGCCCTGTGCACAGGAAGAGAACAGAGCCTTCATCTGCCTGTGTGGGAGGCCAAAATGCAGGAGAAACCTGTGAGATACCCCTGAAATGAATCTGTATAGCAAGACACCTCCAAGGGAATGGCCATACCTCCCCTTTAAAAGAGGACACTTATGAAAAATACATGTTGCAGGGTTGCATTGATTCAAGTGTATGGAGCTGCCCTTGATGATGGTTTGGAAGCTGCAGCTGGTGCAGAACACAGTGGTCCGGCTCTCTTCGGGTATGGGCCGCCACGAGCACATTACACCTGCGCTTCAAGTTTGCACTGGCTATCAATAGCTTTCTGGGCACAATTCAAGGTGCTGTTTTTGACCTTTAAAGCCATAAATCGTATCCTGGATCAGCCTCTGCAGTAGGCCGGGGACACCCTCCTTGAGGTCCCCTGCGTTTCCCAGGTGTCGACCATGAGGAGGGTGTTCTCGGTGGCCACTCTGCGACTGTGGAATGCCCTCCTGCTGGAGGTCCACCTGGCCTCAGACCTCCCCTCTTTCCGTAGACAGTGTAAGACCTGGCTGTTCCGCCGAGCCTTTGCTGAGGGAGACAGGGGATGGGTGGGTTGGGTTAGGGTGGGAGTTCTTTTTGGTTGGGATATTTTAAATGTGTCAGTCTGATTTTATTATTTTATTTGTTTTTATAATGTTGTTTGCTACCCCGAGATGTATAAGCAGGATGGGGTGGCATAAAAATGCAATGAAATAAATAAATGACCTGGGGTCCCCATATCTGAAGGACTGCCTCTTCTATGATGCTTCATCATGATCCTTGTGGCCAGCTGGGAGTGCCCTCTGGCAGGTACCATCCACCAATTATGCTCATATGACAAGGACACGCAGAGGGACATTCTCAGTTGCTGCCCCAGTGTTGTAGAACTTACGTATATGAGTTCTACAACACTGGGGCAGCAACTGAGAATGTCCCTCTGCACACCCTTGTCATACGAGCAATATAATATATATCTACACACACAAGTTCTACAACGTGTGTGTGTGTGTGTATATATAGATATAGATTCACACACACACACGTCTATCTAATAATCATAATCTTGAGATACAGCTTTGTCCGCATGGGTAGAATGAATGCATACTTTTCTCTGGACCAACATATAAAGTGAACAGCAGCTGCCCAGTTAATTTGGAGTGAAATTGTAACATATGGGACAACAACTCCCTAATGACCAAAAAACTACTGTGCATGGGAGCGGTCCCATGAACACAGAATCAAAATTTACTGCTCTGGTAATTTGATTTACTACAAAGAGAAGTGTTCATAGGTACAATAATTTTATTATTTTATATAGCGCCATTGAAGAGTCGTGATTAGAGATAGGTCCCTGCCCCAATGGGCTTACAGTCTAGAATGGAAGTATGGATTTAATACAAGTCCTAAGTATGCAAAGCAGTTTAGCAACATTATCTCATTAACTCTCAAGACATCCCTGGGAAGTAGGTAGGTCATTATTAATTGTTGTTGTTACTACTTATTTCCATTTTACAGATGGGAAACTGAGGCTGAGCGATAGTTACTTCTCTGTGGCCAAGCCCAGCCACACACTCTGTTTACTGCCCTAAGACTGTAGTGAGTGTTCTGTGCTGTTGAATGGCAAATGTGTTCCACTCTAGTGGTGGCTATATTTCAGTAGTGGGTGAGGTGATCTCTCTATCCCTCTTTTTGTCACCCATCCATTCATGCATGCATCCATCACATGTTGAGGTCTGAAGACAGTGTAGAGATCATCCAGTGCAACCTCTTCTATAACACAGACCATTGAATTTCTTACAGTTATACTGTGTAAAGCCCACTAAATTGCATTTGGCCAAATCATGTCTTTTAGAATAAAGTCGTCTTTGAACATTTTCAGGGTGGAGAATCCATCACACACACACCCTTCTTATTCCGTTCTCAATGATAAATCACCTTGCTCCTATCTCATAAAAATTGGTCCTATATCTAATTTGGGGTTTGTTCATCTTTAGTTTCCAGCCATTATTTCTTGTTATGAACTTCCTCTACTAGATTAAAAAGTAATTTACTTCCCAATACCTTCTCCCTGTGAAGATACTTGTGCACTGCAATCAGGTCTAAACAGATTGAGTTCCTTAAGTCTCTTGCTCTAAAGCTTCTTTTTCAGCCCTTAAATAATTCTTGAGCCTCCTTCCATGCATGCTCTGCAGTTTTTCAAACTCCTTTTATAAAATGTGGACACTAGAACAGGATGTTGCTCACAGAGGTAAAATCACTTCCCAACTGGCACTCTCTTCACTGTTTAATATATCCAAGGATCACATTCACTCTTTGCTATAACCTTGGAGTTGGAGCTCAAATGCAGTATTATTTGTTGATTTCCATATAAGTACCTCAAGAATCTTGAGAAATATGCGTTCTAGAACAGTAAGAGCTGTGTGAGATGGAGCAAGTTGCCTAGGGAGGTTGTAGCTTCTCCAGCGCTGGACATTTTAAAAAAGATGCTGTGCAGTCATCTCTTGTGGTTGTTGTATCGTTAGTCATCTTGCAGCCAAGCAAGGAGTTGGATTACATGACTCTCAAGGTCCCTGCTAAACTTTTCAAAAGATTCTTTTAGTTTTTTATTTCAATGGAACCGTAATCCAGCTCCTATTTTCGTTGTTGGGCCATGGTTCACAAACCACTTATGTCTCTTGGGCTTTAATGTGGCTACTCCAGTGTAAGTGATAGATAGATCACAGCCTCATTGTGCAAACCATAAAAGCACACTCGAACAATCTGATCCCATACAGTTGCTTATACCAGTCTTTCCTCATGATCAACCTTTCTGACTTGGTCTTATCATTCCCACTGCTCTGATTCACAGCTTAGCACTCATGCAACCTCATCTGTCTATGGTGTCAAGAGAACTTCTGATCTTTCCCCTCCCAACTTTGCCTAAGATAAATGTGTTCATTTTACCGCAGGTGTGAGTGCTAAATTTACAAGGCTTCTCAGCATTACTGCTGTTATCTGATGTAATGGGACATTCAGACAACATTCTTTTGATGTAATTAAATAGTAAATACACACTGGCTTATTGCATGTTTTTTTAAAGCTTTCCTCAGCTGTGCTCCTTTGTAGCTTACATTCTGAGCTGAATTGAGAAAACAGTGTGTGTGGATAATAGTTTAGCAGATTGCAGATGTATCTCTGTGCTCTCCTTTTGGTTGTAAAATCCCCCCTTCTCTGCAGGGGCCAGCTAAAGGCTTGTGCACCACTTAAGCCTTGTTTTGAGCACTTGAGTATCTTATTTCCAGTGAATTTTTCCAAGCTCCACGAAGTCCTAAAGGATGCTTTCCAAGGAGTGGAAGAAGATGCGGTACCTCAAGAAAGTGCTGGCCCCAAGCTTATAGATTTTAAGGAAAGAACATATCTGTGAGATCATCTAGTCTAACCGCCTTAAAGCTAGCTTGTATCTTTTGTAAAGCTGTGTATTCCTGATTTGAAGTCTGCAATGAATCCATCACTTGCTATGGCAGTCTGTTTTAAGCCAGCCTTTTTCGTCCCAGGCCTGCAGGGGAGATGAGAACCTTTTCCAGAATATAGATTCCATAAAGGTGGCTGACACTTCTAAAAGAGACCTTAAAAGCAAGCTATTACTGTGGATAGAATAAATATTTAGTTGCAATAGTTCAGAAAGCTAAATAATCACTGGTACTTGACTTTTAAAGCCCCGGGAAATACAGAGCTGTTTGTGAATTTTAAAGCCTGAAGATATTTTCCAAAGCTTAATCTGAAACCTTTTTTTGTTTTTTTTCCCTGATAGCTGAACTCTTTTGTGAGAACTTTCATATTGCATCCCTATCTGCTGCCCTAGCTTTTTGATCATTTTCAATGAAGTATTAAGATATGTGAAGGGAAAGAGGAAAAAAAAAACACACAGCTGTTTCATCTGCAAGGGTTCTGCAGAAGTGAATTAAAATAGGTTAATTAAATACAAGGAGCAAATTTTGCCTACTGTTTTATTTTCTGTGGGCAAAAGCAGGGGTGGTGAACCAGACTAGGAAAACATAAGGAGGTTCTCTTCTGCTGCTGCTGCTGCTTTTGAATTCTATAAAATTAAACAAAAGCAAACATTAATATATTTTCCCATTACACCACCACACTGTTTCCTTTTCAAAACGAGGAGACAACACTGACATATTTTTCAGTCTTCTTAGTAGAAAAAACTTTGCTGAAATGAAAGACTGATTTGGCAACCCCCGTTTTGTACTGCCAATGCAGAGAACCAGGTTTGGCTATGTTACACAGGGGTCTTCTTACTCAGAGCAGTTGGAGCTCTGCAATCACTACAGAAATGGTGATTTACATTTCTATAAATACCCTCTATCCAAAATGATATCAAGGTATATTATAAACCATTTGCATGTAGCAGCTGCCTCGGGAGTGGAGAGCAAAAATCCGGTGAACGCTAAAATGGAGAGGAGGCTGGGATCAGAGTAATGGGAATTTCTGTACCTTGTATGCAGAGCAGATTATTAAAGGTTCAGGATTATTAAAGGTTTTGTAAGGTTTCATATGAAAGATTTTCACATGTACTCCAGATACCTCAGTCCTGAAACATCTAAGCACAAGGACCCAGTGGGTGTAAACAGACGTGACAGTAGCCTGTGTTGGCCTGCTGTGGCCCGCATTAGCCAAATCTCACCTGCATGCTTGTTCCCTGCCCCCTCCCCCACCAGATGTTGGGCCACGTAGGCTCCAGGATGGGTAGGTGACTGCTATGGGAAGCATCCTCCAGAAGAACTTGGCAGAACATCCCAGGCCAAGGCCTGCCCACCCGGGACAATCTGGGCAAATGTGGTCCCACATGTCCGTTTGGCCTGCCCAACCCTGCTGTGAGGTGGGGTGCGTGGATTAGGCCCAGAGGAGCATGATCACCTAGCTCCACGAAACAACTGATCTGGGAGTTCTTGAGGACTGCACTAAGCTATGCCACCAAACAGCTGATGGGGGAACCTGGAGGAGTGCACAAACCTGGCCTGCCGAACAGCTGATCGAGGGGGCCTGGAGCTCCTCCAGCCCCCCTCCATGTCAGCTGTTCTGTGATGGGGGTGGGCATGCTCCTTTTGGCCCCCCATCAGTTGTTTGGTGTGCGCACCTGCCCACCAAACAGCTGATGGTGGGCACTCTGGAGGGACTCACCAGCCAGTCTTTCCAAGTGACAGGGAGCCCCATAGGCAGCTGCTTTGGGGCGGGCTCCCAGTCACTTGGGAATTCCAAGGGACGCTTCTCCCACTCCAGCACCTCCCAGCTGGGAGATGCTGGAGTCAGAGAAGGGGCACCTGGACTTTGATGGTGATTTAGGGCTGCCACACAGCAGCTGCCTGGGGGGCTCAGTCACTTGGGAAGACCAGCTAGTGATTCCCTCTTAAGCACCCCCCCATCAGCTGTTTGGTGGGCCAGGTGCACACACCAAACAGCCAATGGGGGACCCCCAGGAGTGCTCCATTAGCTGTTTGATGGCTGTATGCACACACCAAACAGACATTGGGGTGGGGTTTTTCCTGGGGCCCAATCCTGCTGTGCCATTTTGGTTTGGGAATTCCGTCTAGGGCTGAACCGAATAGCAAAGAAAATCTTTGCGGGAATTTTTGAGGTTCCAAGTACTTGGACTGGGTTTTCAGCTGTCACTCAGTATTTTTTCCAAAGACCCAGAAATCGGAACTCCAGACCTCGGAAAACCATGAAATTCAGATTTGTGGAAACTTAGAAACACTTGTCACCCAAGGCAGCACATTGTGCCATTGCCCCTATACATTATGCAAGGCAGCTGGGTGGCACAATCCCCTCCTCACCTCCCCCCCACCATATTAACAATTACCAAGTTTGCCCCCCTGCTTGAACCTATTGCCCATATACATGATGTAAGTCAGCTGGTGGCACCCTCCTCCCCACTGCACAAAAACATCATATTGACAGTCAGCATGTTTGGCCCTCCTGCCTGGACGCATTGCCCTATACATAATGCAAGCCTTGGTACTCCCCACCCCCAGCTGAAATACTTTCAGATAAACCAGTGTAACACACAGCCAAATTATCCGAAGAGAATGAAAAATGGCCATATGGCCACTTTTATTTTGCCCCAACCAATCAAAACTGTCTTGTACTTGTCCATCACTTACCTATCCCCTCCCATTACCCCCCTGCCTACCAAATATTATTATTATTTATTTATTTATTTATTTTTTATTTTACAATATGGCACCAAGTTTCACTTCCTAGCTCAGAGAACCAAGATTCAGGACCGGCTTACTCCGGTCACATGCACATCCATCTCTCAATCAAAGATTCTGAACTTATAAGCACTGGACCTTGATCCTTGGAACTTGGAAATTCAGAACCGAGTACCATGACCCTTGGTGTAGTCTGAAAAAAATTGAGTCCCGAATTCAGCATTAGACCTGTCCCATGTGAACAGTTCCCCAGACTGCCCCAGAATGTGGAGGGCAATGTGGTGCCCTGGCGGCGGGCATGTTTGTTCAGCATCCAAACATGGTTTGGACTGTCTGCCGTGGCTTCCCAACCTGGAACAGCGTGAGCTGCTGCTGTTCAACCATCACTTCTGTTTTTACCCTATGAATGAATTATCCAAAGCCATCACATGATTCTGTGATAAAGCCAGAAACTGAAACTGGATCTCCTGAGTCCCAGTTCAGTGCCCTAACCAACCTTACTCTTTCCAAATAAAATACTAGAGAGATAGGGGATAGCTTGGGAAGGGAGCTTCGGTCCCCCACCGGGGCACAAAACTAAACCACCCTCCAACAAAACCAATGGAAGAGGTCAGAATCCCACACCCAACCACCACCTAAGGCCGCGCGCACAATGGCATGCCCTTGCGTGCTCAGCCCTTAGGTGCACTGCCCCGGCACAGCCGGGCAGCGTGATGATCTTTAAACTATCCTGGCGGCATAGCTCCTCCCCACTCCCAGGTGCTGCAAAGGTGAAATCCAATCAGCTCTCGGTGACACTTGGTGGGGACCCTCCGGGGGATGGGCACCAGGCTCCCACAAACCCCCTCCCAGGCAGTAAACGACAGCAGGCACAACAGGTCAGAAGGGAGGGATGAGAAGGGCTCAGCTCTGCCAGGCAGCGCGATGATCTTTAAGCTATCCTGGCAGCGTGGCTTCTCCCCGCTCCCAGGTGTTGCAAAGGTGAAATCCAATCAGCTCTCAGTGACACTTGGTGGGGACCCTCCGGGGGATGAGCTCCAAGCTCCCACAAACCCCCTCCCAGGCAGTAGTCAGGGGGGGGACGAGAAGGGCTCGCCCCAATCCGCCTCAGAGATCCCCCTCAGAGATCAGGCCGGCACATCGAAAGGATGGCCAGCCTGATCATGGACCAGGATCCAAGATGGATCCTGGTCCAGGGTTCAGCGTGGCAGACCTCCACTCCCGTCATGTCTGAAATGACCCTATGTATATGTGGGTTTTTGGCTTATTATTGGGGTTTTTTCTAGTGTCCATTCATATTTGTTTCTTTTGTCTTCATAAAGGACTCCCCTTAAAGACAGAAGAAAGCAAAGTTTGCATGGCAAAAACTATGCTTTTTTGCTGACAGAATGTGCAAGTTATTTTTTTGTTGAATTTTTTTTTTTAATCTACTGATTCGGAGTCTGATTGAGAATTGAAGTGAAAATAATTTGTCTTATTACATAATTCTTTCTTTGTAATTTGCAAAAAATTAATAAGCTTGAACAAGAATTCTGGAATTCTGGAAATGAACCAGCAATCTGGTGGTTTGCTCCCTTAACCAAAAGGCCACAAATTTCATCACTGTAGTCATCATCATTTGTTTATTAGTTTTAGCCAAAGGCCATAACAAAATAAATACAAATTAAATAAATAAATACAGACATAAAATACAAAGTTCAAATGAAAATTTTAAATTTAAACCTTACTACAGAAAGAATAATAATCTATCACTTCAGGAACTAAAAGTGGACTAAAACAAGTAGGAGCAATTCCAGACACCCCTTCATTTATCCTAGATAAACATAATTATAAATCTACCCAATCATTAAAAATCAGTTGGCAAGCAAAGTTCTGGCCAATCAAGCCCAATAAACACTTGGACCAACATTAACGAATATGGGACTTTGGAGTGAGTAGTCAGGTGAATCCTGACTTAAGGGAGAAATCACTGTAGTCACTGACATACAGCAGTTAATTGTGGATAGTGGCTAAGTTGAGTGTGCACGCAAGTAGAAATGTCTTCACATTCCTAACAGTGCTGAAGACATAGGGTTTTATTTAAATTTATACCCTGCCCTTCCCCGAAACAAAAACTAAAAACAGATTATTATTTTTTATAAAGATACTATGAAATACAATAAAATCCCCTGAAAATCCCTACCCTCATGCTGCCAAACCCACCACCTCTATCCCTGGCTACCAAATTCTTCAACAAAAAAAGTTTTGGACTACCCCTGGAATATGCTCAAATTTTATCGTGACTTCTCACAGGGAATATGTTAATAAATAAAATTCTAAGATATAGTGATTAATGGAAAGAGTATGAATGAATGAATTTATTGCAGCGTGGCCGTAGGCCATTGCTTAGACAAACAACAAATATACAACAAATACATGAGACCCTAAAATAGAACCCGCCTAGGACACTAAAAGTAAATCTATAAAGTAAATTTAACTAAAACTAATAACTAAAAAATAACATGGGCCTCTTAATCTAAAATTACAACATAGTGCAATAGAGATCATTCTAAAAGCGACATAGCCAATTAGTATCCGCCCGTAGAGCCTAATACAGTAGACCTGCATGTGACATCAACAGCCATAAGTTCTTCGAAAATCTAAGCCCCTCTAGAAGGGAATCCCAAGTTTTTAGCAGAAACATAATTGTCCAGTTCAGGGCTTGGCACAATAGGACACTGAAGCTGACACGTCTGCGACATAAATGAGGAAACATTAGGAGGTGATTGTGCTACAGGTACCTGGGCTGCAGATGGACTAACAGCTTGAGTCCTTGAAGGATCCTGGAGAACTGGCACCAAAGGGGAAGACATACCAGGATTATCTAGGAAAGGAGCCCTAGGAGAAGAGTCAGCCAACTTAGGTGAGGGCAAAGCAGTGGACCTGCAAGGCAGAGCTGAAATAGATGGAAGAACAAGGGCTTCGGTCTGGACCAGATCTTTAAAACTGCTGGCATCCAAAATGTCCAATGGAATACATAACTTCCTCCTAGGTGGCTGGATCGGATTGAAATTTCCTTCATGGGGAACCAAAGTAGTCAAGATTTGCGGCAGCAGTGGAACAATTCCCCTCTTGGCATAGACATTGGCCATGTAACCCCCCCAAGGGCTAAAAAAACCGGGTATTAAACAAAAGCCTTTCCACTATGGCTGATGAATGGAAATAAATAACAATCCGTAATACTCCACCCCTAGCTGGCAAGTGGAAAAAACGAATTATGTGAGAAGGCACAAAGGTACAGACCAAAATATAAGCAATACGATGGGCAATCCAAAATTTTGAATCCCAAGGGGGGAATAATCCAGACAGCAAGGGATAGACTGTGAAGGCCAGGGCATCGGTTATTGTAGTGAGCTCCTGGTCCTCAGTGGCCTTAAAAGTTAAAGAACTGGGGTAGACTGGGCCATGAGAAGGAGTTGTTTGACATGTCTGGTCTATTCTCTGTGAGCCCAACCCAGTCCGATTCCCTCTAAGATCAGGCATACAATCCCATACCCATGTCAGCTGCTGCTGAATAGCCTGAAGTTGGAGGTCAAGCCCCTCAATTCATGCCATAAGTAATGGCAGAGCATCTTCTACCTGGTGGGAGTAACAATGGGCCTGCGTCTGAACCTCCTGGGATTCGGGGGCAATAGTTCTCAAATTGGTGAGGGAGTCCATGGAGGTATTAAGAGATCCCCCCTTTCCTATATTTACTCTAGGGGGGGGACTTCAACTCCTCTGCCTGCTGAGGGTGACCAGGGACATGGTCCTCATGGGTCCCAGGAACACTGGCTCTTAAAATAGTTGGCAGGCCGGAGGGCATGTCAAAAGATCCCCCCTTTTCTATATTGGCTCTAATAGGGAACTTCAACACCCCCCCGAGCCTCCCTGACCTGACCTAAGGAAGAGGGCAAGAGCTCGATGGGAGCAGGAAGCAAATCCAAATCCCCATACCCAGCTGTCAGAGAACTTGATGAAAAGTTATCCCCTTCCACAGCTTGGGTAGCTGGAAGATGAGATTCAATTTCCTCGATTTGAGCCTGGAGAGAACAAATTCTATCGTCAATGGAGGAAACCCGGGGCCCCGAAGAAAGCTGGGAAGACCCCCCGGGATTTGGCAGCCAAGGCTAACCATCTTTCTCCTTGCTTCTTACTCACCTGCTGTGGAGACCATCCCGCCGGGCGCTGTTGCTGTCATCTGCTGCCGCCGGGTGAAGAGGGGGCTTCCATGCTGTTGCCGCTGCCACTTTGCTCCGTCCCGTGCTGCTGCACCTGCAGGGGAAAAGACACCAAGACTCTAGTGAGTTCTGGGGGGTGGGGGGAGCACAGAGACCAGCCGAGAGGCTGACCTGTCCCCTCCCCCACCCGGAAGTGAGCCGGGGGCTTTAAATCCCCGCGCCCAGAAGCTCCTGCCATGGGTCGTGAGCCGAAGGGCCACGGCCAAAGGGCGCGGCGCTTTGGGGCGCTTCGGGGCCACAGGGGGTGGCAGGGGGTTATTATTATTTTTGTGGTTTCTCCTTTGTACAGGGCTAGGGTGGTAGGATGGGGGT